>JAGVSQ010008329.1:0-14483 GCA_022683975.1 Rhyacophila evoluta
AAGTTTACCAGTTTTAAATAATTTACAATTTAAAATCAATTTCCATCAAGCACCACCAGTCGAAAATATTAATTATTTAAACGAATATTATTTTTAATACTTCTAATAATCTTAAAGTATATTAAAAAAATATACACCACTTAATATTTAAATAATGTATTAAATAAGCTGCCTGTAGTATTTGCGGTAGATGAGATATATACAAACTGTTGAGAAATTTTATTAATAATAAATTTGAAGCATTTCTTTCTTATACAGCAAAGAAATCCAGTTCAAATCTTTTGTTCTGTCAGTTTACAAAAGTGTCGGTTATTTTGTAATAGTTTATTAAATACGGCCATGCATTATTTATACCTGCTTAAACCTGATATCTGAAACCTGAAATCTTTATATCCTGATAACCTTTTCCTTTATAAAGCTGACAGTTGAGTGACAGTAGCTGAAATGTATTTAATATTTAAGTATATAAAAGTGGGTTGTTTTATTGAAAGTGTTCCCTGAATTCAACATTTAAAATATTTTGTGCTTTTTATTATGCAGTATTTAAAAGATTTTTGAAACATTTCTTTTATTTTGTATGTGTCATATATTATTATTCCTATATCCATACAATATTTTTGGTTGTGTACTACGTGAGGTGATAAATAAACTTTAAAAATGTGGAAAATTAAAAATAAATAAACTCATTAGGAGTGGAATCAAGTTTTTTTTAAATATATATAGAAAAATGTTTAAAATTAATACTATAGAATGACGGTTCTTGAGAAAAATTATTTTAAAATAATTTTTTTTTAAATTTTATTCCTTTTATTGAAAGTTTATTAATGTATTTCAAATAATTTTAATAGTGACACATTTTAAATTTACGGTGGTAACTATTTATTATCTAGGGATTTTTTTTTATTTACTATTTTTTTCATAGATAGATCTATAATTTTTGATACATAGATATCGCTGACGAATTATTTAATATAGCTATATTATATTACTGTTATTCGTTATATTATACAAACGTTTTTGTTTAAATATTCCTTCAATAATCAATTAATTAGTCATGAAATTACTTAAGAAGCTAATAATAATGACGGTTGATGTTTTTAATAATGGATATTCATAAACGTAATCAAAAACTGAAGTACAAACTTATTTATTTGGTGCAGAATGTTTTCCTAACTTATTTTAGATTTTACCATTAATTAATTAGAAACTAAACATATATTATTACTTTTTTGAACTAATATAGTACTCAATATTATTAGATCATTATTTGATAGTAAGACACTAGCCAAAATAAACTCTTTATAAGGTTTCAGCTGGCTTAAATAAAAAAAATAGTTACACATACTAACATAATTCGACAACAGTGCAATAAATCTATTGTTTATCTGATTACCATAACGCATATATGGTGAGCTATTTGTCCTTTGATCTACGTCAAGTGGAAGCCTGACCTCCGATGCATTCGGCAGAATACAATAGCCGACCGAGTGGCAATTAGTTCCAATCATCCGCGTCACGTGTTATTGGAGATGCCGGCCTGTCAGCCAAGCTTGATGGCATTGCATAGTGCGGCTACACACTTCAAAGCCACATCTAAATTATCGCCAGTGACGTGCCTGCACAGGATTCTAAGGGATGTAATAAGCACATCCGGTAATAATTCAACCTTCCTGATTGCAATTGCCTAGATTCTACTTTTCATTATCCTACTATAAAAAATATATGTTGTTAACATGTTTGCATTGTAGTCATATAAATGTTTAGAGTAATAAGTGATTTTTTCATTACTTTACTAAACTACCTAGACATTGGTTGAGGACAAAGATTTATTTATGCTTAAAAACATACTCCCCGGTACGAACTCCCCTACGTGTCTCTCCTGTAGCGTAGTTGGTAGCGTGCGCACCTAGCAATCCGGGGAATGCTATTTCTCATCTATTGGATTTTAAAAATCCGAAAATGCAGAACTGGATGCGTATTGGGTTGAGTAATTGTCTGACAAAATTGTCGAGTATGAATCGTCATAATTTAAATTGCTTATTAGGTAAATTTCAATCTATCGGGTACTTATTCAACTATACATGTTTAAATATTTTTGGATATAAAGTTGAAATCTCCGCACTTATTTGGTTTAGTTGGCTAAAACTATCTTCATAATAATTGCAAAAAGTTAGTCATAAAAGCTTTCAACTTTTTATAAAGTTGATTTCTCGCAAGCACTATTAATATCCCTTATCTTCTCGATTGTAATTATAAATCTTAGTTTTGTTACATGCTTTAGTAACGGAAACAGTGAATCTATCCGTTTCTCTGGTAGTTATCAGCGACTCATATTTCAACTGTAATTATTCTAGAATAATTCGCATCTGAATCACGAAAATGTCACACGAAATATGTATCACCTTACTACACCTTCTAACTTTTAATTTCCTAATTCATAATATATTAATTTTTTCTTCAAGTTTCTGCAACTACAAATATCTGGAATAATAAATAGTATCATTTTTATTAATTCATTATTAAAAAAAAAATTATAAAGCCCGATTGTATTTCTTCCAAAAACATTATTAATTTCATTAATTTCTAAATATCTTTACTATTCACACCTCATCATTATGCCAACCGCATATGTCAGCCGCATTCCAGAGCTCTGATGTAAATAAGCAATTCATTTTCTTCAACCGCAATATCCTAGGAGTTAATATAGATTACTCAAAACAGCGTATGATAGATTCAAGTGTTTTGACATAACAAAAATATAATTCTATTTAATATTTTTTATTTCAGTAATTACGTGAACACACATTGTAAAAGAACTATTGCTTTTTTTTCAGAATATGGGCATACGACAAAAATTGACGGTAACTTATTCTCACAGAAGGAGTTATAACTAGTTAAAGTGAAGCCGCTTTTCTGAAAGCATGATTACGTTAGACGCATGTGACTGGAAACTTGCTAATATCCGTAGGAATACTATACATATTCATTTTAGTTTTTAACTTAGATGTAATAAAACTCTTAAATGCTTTTTCATTTTGTAATTCATTCAGTCAACCTGACAATAATGCATCATACCTAAAATAGTCTACAATTTAAGCAAAGGTTATATGACAATAGAAGATTTTATCAACAATTTAATTAATATTATTATTTTAAACGTTGTGGTAATAAATTAAGAATAATTTTATTAATAGATCAATTTTAATTTAAAATAAACTTCCACACTACGTACGATTCAAATAAATTTTGATGTCTTTAAAATAAAATAAAATCATTTATTTTAATTATTTGTGTATTATAAACATATTTTTATGCGAGGATTATTTAAAGAATAAATATAATTTATATATTAGTAATATGAGTTACATGAAAGGACGATATGAGTATTTTATATTTGTTCCAGTAGTAAAAGGTAAACATAAATGCGTACAACAATATGAAATTAACATGTTACTAGACATCAGGACTTAACGGCGTAGAACATGGTTACATAATTACATGTTATATACACAAACTAAATGTATATTACAGTGCAATGTGGCAGCACAAACATGTCAAATAGAATGTATCTACCATATAATATTATCCTGTACAAATTAGTTTCCACAGATAATCCTAATTATATTATTAAATATATACTTATATTAATTAACATGAAAAGGCTGAAATTAATCATCTACATAGTATTACGATTTATTTTCTTTTTATACTATGTGCCATATTTCAACATTTTTTTATACATTATACTGGGTCATAATGAACGTGAAAAGTGATCGTCAATTTTTTTTGCCCACACTCTATTTGGGAAGTTATATTATATATACTTATATTACTAACAAAAAAAATACCTAAGTCAATAAATATTGATAAACACGTTTAAATCAGGAAAAATAATCACATTTTATTTAAAACTATATTTACTTTATCATATGTACATAAGCACACTCATACATTGAAATGTGATAAAAAGTAAAAGTAACTACTAATTATTAGCACTATGTTTGAACGCTTAAAAGTGGTTTTGCTTTTAATCCATTACTCGATTTTGATCAGTCAAAAAGTGAAAAATATATTTCGTTTGTTAAATATATTATACCTTCTACTTTTATTTTTCTTGAATTTGAAAAGCTTTGAAAGTTAAAATACTAATCTTTAATTTACTTACATAAAATACAGAACAATCGAAGTCCGTTTAAGTAAGCATTTCCAGTGTAAGTCTCACATGGGTATGAAAGGAAAACCAACTTACAGTAGAGAGAGTAAAGTAGACCGCAAACTTGATTACGTCGACGGTACACATCATCATTGTTATGCAAAGGCTGCTTTATCTATAAACGTCAGGTAAACTACGAGGAAGTAAGTGCTCCACTCCATGGCTGATGCAACCGTTTCAGACAGTTTTCAACAATTTGGAGGAAGCATTACTGGCAGTTATGGGGAAGTTTGAAGGGAATTTTGATCAATTCAGATTATCCGAAAGACTCGTACAAACACGCAAACAACAAAATTACTCTATCAAATAACAATGGAAGAATACATTTTATAAATCTTCTTTTGTTGTTCTTAAATAATAGAATGTATCAAAATACATTCACAATTCTATAGATAGGTATTTTTTGCAATAAAATAACAAGAGTAACATCATGTTAATTAGTATCTTCTCCTAAAATATATATTTGAAAGCAAAAACATTTTTTTATCATATTCACCTCCACAGTGTGAAAATATTTCTGAAATAAATAGAGCACATGAATCTTCAAAATTTATAAATGTGATTATCAACTAAATGAGTATATAGTCCTTATTTTTTGAGGCTGTTGAAATTAGAGCTGCAACGTCCGCCATCAAGGCTTTTATCTGTCATTCATCGAGAAAACGTTTGAAAACAATTATAAATAAAACACTGTTTTTCATATTATAGTTTTAATGATTTTGTCTGTTAAAATTATTTTTATCGATAATGGTAAATTTCCTACAAATTTAGAAATATTTTAATTTTATAGTAGGAATCACTTTTCTTTTTATTTATAGTTATATAGAAGTAACCCACGATACAACACTAAAAAATATGTGCATACACCTACAAAATATATTCATTTTAGCATTGGCAGTAATTAACGGGAATTATTTATGTCGATATCGATTTATCACATAAAACTACTAACTGTACATCAACTAAAAATTTTGGTTTAAATTAATATCGTTAACAGTCAAAATTAAGTATTTACATTGGTGTATTCTTTTCATTATTGGATAACTACTTGGATAGATTTATTTTGAAAACTAATATGGTTAAACACCCATATAATATCTATATTTTTCTTTAATTTGAAATAATATATAAATAATTTCACAGATAATAATTAACATATTTTGATCAAAATATTTATCGTAGAATATTCAATATATATTTATATATTATTTTAAATGGCAAAATAAAACCATGGCACATTACAACAAACACATTTCAAAACGAAATTTTTCAAGTTATTCATATTATAATCTAGAAAATAAAACTTTTTTATAAGCTTCCAAAAATATATCTCGTTGTGAAAAATGACATCAAAGTAAACATCGTTCAGATGCTTTGTTTACTTCAAAACAAATAAAATCTCGCGGTAAGCCTTTCCTTCCATCTTTTTCTATCGTACGCAAATAATTTATATATATTGGTTATATTCGTCGAAATAAATAACTCGATCAAATAATACTTTGTTAGTCTTCCATATTATTATTCATTGTATATAACGTGTTTTCAATTTTTGCTTACATTGAATTGAAAAAAAAAGTTTTTATATACTTAAAAAAGATTGTCACTTGAAAAAATTATTTTATAGCCATAGACAATGTGTGAAAACTTTTCATCCGTAACCAGTTTTTTTACAGTGTTTTTAGATTCATTAATTATTTATCATTTGGTTTAATAATTTATTAAAATATTTTTCACGAGAATAACCAGTCAGTAAATTTTACAATCTAATGGGAACCCAGTCCTTCAGATTTTGTTTTTTTTTAATTTATTTGAGATATGGTATTCAAACTCGCAACCGTTTGTGCTTACACATGCCTAATAGCCACTGTTTGGGGGAGTTTATCATTTTTATTAACATTTACAAACAACGGTAAAATACGTAATTAAAATATAAACAAAATATTGTAAGAAAATGACTTGAATGTTCGATTTAAAAAATATTATGTTTCAGACGTACTTTTTTATTATTCTCAAAACTCTTTTATTTTTAGAGACAGTGATAGTTGCATGAATTAAAATAATGTTCATGCTGTTTCAATTGCACACGCCACAACGATTTCCACGCGTGAAAACTCAGACAAAAGAACCTCACGGGCTAGAAAACGCCAGATGACGAGATGTGAGAAATAGATTTTGACAGCATTTCAGTGGAGCCTCATATTATGTGTGTTCATCCGAGAGAATGCGCCTTCAACAATGGACTATGGCGCCGGTGTCAGATGTGTCATCCCGCTGGATTATTTCATCCAATGTTGCCTACGTACCTCTATTCAGTAGGAATAAGCCACATTTTGAGAAAACCTTATTGAAAATGAGCAAAAATATAATATCTTCTGATTGTTATATTACCAATTCCATCAATCATTCTTATGACAGTAGTTTCCAAACATAGAACGATTTTTTTTTAGCCTAAAGATATTAAATAATACGGTTATAAATTTGTTTACGTTTAATCAAGCCCAGATTAATCACAATCAGCATAAATTGACTTAATATTTAGCTATTATAAATCTTTGTAAGTATTATATAAATATCGTTACTTATCAAATTGTCTGTATATCATTCTGTACGATGCAATAAAACAGTTTCAAAAATTATTTAGACAATAAATTACATAGATGAGACTAGAAATTCACTATAATAAAAAACATATATTGCATTATAATGCATATCATTCACCAAAGGACATTTATATGATTATTATTAATTGCATTCTCATATTATTGGTCAAAATTAGATCTAATAAGATTCTAATAACGAAATGTTATCCAAAACCTATAGTTACATCTTTCTATTTATAAAAAATGCAGAATAACGATACAGTGAATCATACAAATTTTAAATAATTAAAGTATAATTTGTTTCTTTATTGCATTTTTAATTTAAATTTTAAGAAGTCGCATAAACTGTATTTTAGTTTTTATATTTTCATGAATTACTTTCTTTTTTTGAATAAATACTTAAAATATTCGTATGTTTTTAAATATTTAAATGGTGTATATTCTGAATAATGTTGTTATTGGTTTCTGTTGAATTTTTAGAATAGTTTATATTCTACTGATAAGTTTACTTTCTATTAAAGTATTTTTTTAAATACTTTTGATAAGAAGACATTATTATTTTTAATTTAAAATAGTTAATGATGCCTTCGTTTTCGTATGAAAATATTTACTACAAAATTTTAAATTTAATTTTGAATGATATATGATTCTTTGTGAAAACACTTTGAAACCGTGAATCTTGGGCTTTCTTCGTAAAAAATCTATTTAAAATAATATATTCACATTTTATGGCAGTTTCAGACAATAGGTGGAAGCTTTTATTAGAATTCCACTCAGCTATTCACAGCATAGCTGAAAAATGTAATTGATATTGCTATGTTAATGGATCTCTCAATGGTTCGATTGTGAACAGGTTGAAATTGAGCCAGAAGAAGGCAAAGCAATTCAGACTGTTGGCCGTGAGTTGAGCTCGCCAGGTGTCGCTTCAGTGGCTTCACTTATTAAACATTCATGACGACCGATCTTGCGGAAAAACAGGATTCTATCTAACCACTTTGGAAAATGTTTCTCGAGCAATAAGAATTTAAAATATTGTATTCAGTATACTGCACATCGTTTTTATTTATAAAGACTATTATTGTTTTATTCAAAACTATGAAATTATAGTTATCCCAATGGTGTACTCCTTTGCTATATATATATATATAATTATCGATTTGATAGTTAAGTTAATATATTCGCAAGCTTATACATTTTTCGATACTGAAGGTTTTGAACTCGTAGAACATTTGACCAAAAATCCACATTTGTGCGTATATAGAATATACGGAATATCTGCCTGTAAAAACAAAAATATTTCAGACATCGAGGTATTTCATATTATCCATTCTTTTCAAAGAGGATATGGTCTATGTGAAAATGTTATTTCAACTATTTAATTATATTGGAATTTATTTATTTCAAAATATGCTACTCTATTATTAATCAAGTTTAAATCAATAAAATAGCCGAACCATAAAAATTTAATTAAAGCAAAATAATATAAAATTCATTGAAATATAAAGATAGTTTTGAGTTATCGGCATCTATTTAAATCTTTAGAAAACAATATTTCATTTAATTTTATTTCATTTCAATGTTTTTTTAACACATTCATCCCAAAAGTTGAACATATGCATCCACATGGTTTGAAAATATCTGCTCAAGAAATTAAGTAAATGGATATCCGGAATCTTAAGAAATCTCAACAGAGTATTTTTCTCAGAATTAACTATCAGCCAATTGCAAAATTCATTGAGAATCCGGTCCTGTATTTTTAGATTTGTTAAATCCAACAGCTGTGGGAATCGAGCCTGTAATATTATGCACTGAAACTTGCACGCTAACCTCTCAGTTAATATCACAGTAATTAAATTCTTTTCAGATCTTTTTGTGCTTATTTAAACCAACTTTACTGTATAAATACATGGAAAATATATATTTGAAAACTGTATAGAAAGATTTAAGTAAGCGGGCTTTTGTTAGTTTCTAAGTTACATTGAAAACCATTCAAAGCCTTTCTACAATACAGGCCAATTGTTTTCTCATGCTATGGCACTAAAAAAAGTGTGGAAAAAATAAAGGAACACCCGCATTCTCATAGGTTATACAGGCTACCAGCATCTGAGAGGAATTCCATTTAACCAAATTCATTCAGCACCCGCGGACTATTCGGTATGTCTGATAATATCGTCGAAATCTAAACGAAAACTCGTCTATTTCCCAATTATTTGTTCCGCATTCTTTATTATTGGTATTTTTATAGTAAATACTGGTAATTAATATGAATAACGAGTATTTTAACGTATGTAACGAGTACGTAACGGAAATAAATTGTTTTATATACTATTATATTTTCATTCGACTCACAACACAATATTCTCGTATTATTTATGATATCAAGATACTAAAGTGAAGTGTGTGTCAATAAAAAACTTCGCAAGTGTCTGTTTCGCTTTGAAATATTTATATTATGATATTTTTAATATTATCTCTCTTCTCTATGAAGCGATTTATGGGATGTCACCGCGATAAATCAGCAAGATCGGCCTGTGTATCACACGAAAAGGACGTGCGCCGACAAATCATTGCTGACAAAAAACAACATAAATCCCGTTAAGCCATGTTCCTTATCTAAACGCCCCTATCAACGTTCGCCGAGGTGCTTAAAAGAGCCATGTCTATGGCTTAAAGTTTTAACCAGCCCGCACAGTATCCTTTTAGATATAGTATAAAGCAGAATGTTGATAGTAGGCTTGTGGTATATTTAAGAAAAATCGACCAAAAAAATATATACAATATGTGGAAACGTTTAATTAAATCCATAAAAATATTATTTTATTTCCCACAATGTAAATAGATTGATATCAACTGTTAAAATGGAAAAGTACGCAACCTTTACACAACCAAGTTTTGCAGGAGGCACAAAAAACATCTATCCAATAATTTTGGATCAAAGTATAAATATTTCATAGATACAACTTGAAGTGCATATAGAAAAAATAAAACTGGTGTTTTATTTACGTAATCTGACATTAATTCAATAAGTTATTGAGGAAGAATAAATAAAATTAATGCGTTAGAAATTCTTTTTTTCTAGTTACAAATTTGAAATACCATCTTTTTTTAAACTAAAACACTAAATTTAAATACTAATTCGGCATTATCATAGCTTACATTTTTTTTAAGCAACGTGATTTGGGTGTACGTTGACGAAAAAATCTGAGGGTTACATCGTTTTCTTTTCTTCGGTCGTATGTTTTCTTAATAACTGAAGTTATAGAAATAAAAAGATACTTACGCATTAGACCAAAAACTCAATACCAGAAGTCAATAAATATCAATAAACTCAAATGTTCACGGGTAATAGACATGAAAAATCATCGTTAAAAAAAATCAGTTGTCCAACGGTTATTTAGGAGTACCATTAAACAGCTTGACCGTATTTAAATTCGTTGCGTAAATTTTATTACACGGCTGAAACAATCACAAAACTAAGATATCTGAAGGAAAGTATTAGAGACCTCTATCCGTCATTATGTTGATAATAGTATGACGGTGATACCGTTTTAGTCAATTTTGAAGAAGTTTTTATGAATTAATATAATATTTGTATGCTATAAATTATTAAGTAATTTGATAATGACAAATTCAATTTAGTTTTTTAAGTACTATTCTATGATCTTTTATTATTAAACTACTGCAACACTCACATAATAGTCGACTGTTATTTTACTGGCTATTTTCCCCGGTAACATAGGGGTTAGCGTACGAGCTACGCAGTCTGAGGGATCCCATCTTTTGGATTTTTAATAATCCATAAATATAAGACTAAATGTCTATTGGGCTATGCAATTATCTGAGAAATACATATTGTGCAAAATAATCTGTCAAGACATGTCTTTACATTTCAGAGATACAAAACTACACTTTTGGAGTGGATATATTCACGCCGTTTAGATCCATAGCTTCCCTTTCAGAACGGACCTGGTATTAAAAAAATCAAAAGGTGCAATAGGATTTTTAGTTATTCTTCTCTTATCATAATGAGCTGTAAACACTTATAAAAAGTGGTCTATCAGTTATTTATTACAAATAATGTTAAATATTTTTTTTTTTTTATTGAAATAATTGACTCTACGTAATAATTTTAACCGATTTTTGAATATATATTTTTAGTTTTAAATGCAACATTTTAAGCTGTACAAGCTTTAATGGTTTAATGAAACAATTAGACAAAACATGACGTAGTCAATGGTAAAAAAAATAAAAAATATAATTAATTTAATTTAATTAATAATAATTAATTTAACATATAATACAAAATCTCTTTTTGACTACATGGGACAGTAATATTTGATAGATTATTTTTCAAAATTATCCACTTACAAAAGTTTTTTGTAGTGTATAATAAGATATATAGATTATGTCACGTTTGCTATTAATAAACGTGTTATCCCAATTATCGATTGAGCTTTAATGTTCATGAAATTAGAGTAAATATATTATGGTATAATTATTTACTATCAAATATGGAGCGCTACTGTTGACAAGTTTGCATTCTGGTGAGTCGGTTCCGTATCTCAACGGAAAAGTGACGAAGGAAAGCGTCGCGATGCGCGGCGATCTCATGCGTCGCGGCGCCCGTACAGCCGTGAATCGTGAAACGCTCGAATCGTGATCCGAATCAGAAATACTTTTATTGAATACTATTGTGTGGAAAATGCCGGCGGGTGCCTTTTGCATAATGCGGCCCGCAAAAGATCTTTTTCCTTATATGTTTTCCGATGCCCGATGCTGGTGTTTAATAAAACTTTATTGGAATTCTCGTAGCACTTTCTCTTCAATATTATAGGAATTTTCGTAGAACACCAAAGAGGCAAACCTGTAAAAAACAATATTTTTTTCAATTGCTCACATTTAAAATGACGCAAATACTTCCCTAGCAATTTATTAGAAACGGTAACAGTTGTATGCTATTGATACAACCAAATATCAGCCTATATGTACGCTAAAACTATTCCTGCCCAATTTCATAACAACATTTTTTCATACCCTTTTCTATTGTTATTCTTGACCAACATTGCTTACATTTTAATATTTTTACAGCACAGCATTTTTTTAAATACACGAATTAACAAAAAAACATTTTACGGTTAAAAAAACCAAAAATTTTAATCAAAATAATTACTTTCTATAGTATCATAAACTAATGTATTACACTCGTAAACGCTTGGATCACAATATTTTTAATGAATTACTATGACAATTATTATTAATTTAGTATGTATATATACTTATATGACTTTCATAATATTGTTTGTATGGAGAGCTTAATGTTCAATTCCATTTGCAGCTTTGCTAGTCTTTAACTATTTGACGGGCTAAACTGCATCCATTGTCATCAGCTGCAAAAACAGATCCCAGGTTGACCCAATTTCCATATATTGCATTGTACATTCCCCAGTACAATGTCGAATATAAATAAAACTCGAATATTATAATATCGGCAAAATGCTCGATACTATTTTCAAAGATCTTTTTGTTGCCAATATCAAATAATCATAAACAAAATTTTGCATACGCAGCAATTGTTTCAATATGCACTAGTATATGAAAATAAAAACATTGCTTATAGCATTTTATGAATAATTTAAATGTGAATATATTTTGAATTTTTTTTTAAAATTGGCTGTTTAGATATTTTTTAACCTTTAAATCAATGGTTTGTATGGAAGTTTAAAATTGAAATAACTTGCTTATTTCAATTCCAATTTTATATTTAACCTACAAGCAATATTTCTAAGTAGAACACAGTATCTTAAAAAGATATAAAATTGGAGTTGGATATGGAGTTATTTTTACATATTTTCAAAGAACACCAGTAATTCCTTTGGGATTTGCCATCCCCATGGATCCAAATACGTTCGAAAATGATACATATACATTTAGTTGGCTAGGTATCGATTCTTATTATTTCTTTACAAGATATAAATACCAATATTAATATTATAAATAAACGAAATAAGATTGCAAAATATTCATTTATACATATCCGTTGAAATAACAAGCGTAAATAATAAGACATGTTAATATGACAAGGTACATTTTATATAGTTTACTTTTACATTCAATCTCCTTTACTTTAAATAAAATTTTAAATTTTTGAATAGGTTAAGCCGTCACCTACAAAGATTTCCGGAAATAGTTTAGTGAGAAAATAATAACACGAAAAATATGTAATTTTCAATTATATATGTAATTTTGATAAAGAAATGGTTGTATTGAAGTATGTTTATTTATTATTAATAAACATACTAAAGTTTGTTTGAAGAATTTCAATAATTTTAATTCATAGTAAAAAAATGGATTTTTTTTCTTTTAATTGATAATTATCGCATTTATTATAATTAAAATCTTATAATATTTTTAATTACGGTTGAAAAAATCAAAAACGTTAAAACTTTCAAATCGACAATAAATTTAAGTGCCTACTGGCTCGCGAAAACTTTCGTACGCCGAGAAAAAAGTTTCTAAATAAAGTGAAATTTTATAATAATGAGAGAATGCTCCATGGGTTGAAAGTCATTTGTTTTTAGTAATGGAATTTTAATGATGTCTTGATGCGAGTTGGAAGTCTCTAAACAGCTTCTTCGCTCCGGGCCAAAAGTTTTTCCATCTGATTTTGAAGTATTTTTACAACTTTATCCATTTCTCAATTTTTAAATCATTTAAGTCTGTAGTTGGCGTTTACAAAAATAAAAGCTTATGGACTTAAAGTGAAATAGAGCTTTTAACTGGCCGTATTATTTACTTTGTTTATTTATAAATATGCTTCTTTTCTCAGAGCTTTTTTCATATATCAAGATATTGTCTTGGTCTTCATTATATTTTTTAAGCAAAACTGTTATCCTTCCGATGTTTTAGTTTTATGCTGAATACTTAAAAGTTGTTTATGTGATGTATCGAACAATATTTAATATTGTATTTGGCAAAATGTTTTTCAAAATTGTACTATCCCAACGAGAAATCAATCCATATATATTTTTTGATAAAAAAAAACTATAAATTATTCTTTGACATACCAAACTAAGTATCTTTCTTATTTACAATGATTGCAAATCGATATTTTCTGATGCTCCTCGCTGCTATCACGAAAGATGATATATCGTTTTTTAAGTAGTTAAAGTGTTTATAAATATCTTTTCCAGTATTATTAAAATAAAAGTAATTCTTAATTTATCATTTTTCTGGCTGAAATAAATAAACTGCTAAAAATATAAAAGTTCAAAATAACTTTTAATAAGCCACTCGTCAAAGTCTAATAGTTGCATACAAATAAAATACCCACGTTAGTATTTTTGATTATATGGCTCTAAATAATTTAGCTTTCATGAATACAAAACAATTTATCTTTTACTTATTGTATCACTAGTATGTAGTCGACTATTCCAAACTAGTTGTTTCAGCTCGCGCATGTTTTCTGTGGGTCCGTGAAAATTGAGCTTATAAATTCTATTTCAACTCAATGACCGTAAATTAATGTTTTTTTTAGAAAGTAAAATTAATGTAGAAATTAAACTCAAAAGGTTAAGAAAACTTTACATTTGTTGTTTAAATATTATATTTGAGTTACATTATGATGGATTTGAAATGATACACATATAAACAGATAAATATCATCAAAATGT
>JAGVSQ010008330.1:0-12372 GCA_022683975.1 Rhyacophila evoluta
CTAAATAACTCAATCTTCTCCAATACTTGGTATCGACTGGTTCAATCGGTGTATTATACAATACTTTCGATGCTAATTTTAATTTCTTCTTTGACAAAAGTTATCTATAAGAGAACTATCATAGCCATTACTAGTGGCTATTTGTTTGATTACTAACAATTCTTTATTAAAATTTGTTAAACTTAAGGGCAAGGCTACTAATCCATGTATATCTGAATGAAAAGCTGCTAATTTATATGCTACGGGATGATTTGAAGAATTAGGGAGTATACAATCCGAGAATGTTGGTTTTCTGTAAACGCTGAAATCATGCTTATCGTTAACAATTCTAATACTAAGATCAAAAAAGTTAATACTATTACCACCGACTTATAACGTGAATTTTAAAAAATATGTAATTTCGTTAATTGTCGGTCAATTTTCATCAAGCACCATCAGTCAGAATATTAACAATATGATATTAATTGAATAAGTTATTTCAGAAAAACCAATAAAATTGATTACATGGAAGCCTCTTTTCCTGGTCGTAAATTTTACAGGTCACCCTTTTTTCATACTTAAAAGGTAAATATAGACACAAATTCAGCATTTTTACCTTACATTATTTTAATAGAACGTGTATTAAGTTGTATATATTCTGACTATTGAACAAAAACTAGTTTGAAAGTTTGAGGGTTGGATCTTTTCCACTGTCGATATAAATTAATGTCAGAACAATGCATAAATTTCTACCAGTAATGTGGAAATTCAAAACTTGAAAAAATCTATCTCAGTCTTGTTGGCAGTAATACGACGAAATGATCGATGAAGAAAAATCGGGCATCAAAAGCATCGTGTTTCTTAAGCCTAACTGAAGAAATATTAAACTGTGAGCGAGTAAAACTGACTTCCGTGAATGTCTGTTTCCGTGATCCCACGCTGCCGACGGTCGGTCGCTTCTTCAAATGGACTCACAGCATTCCCAGAGAATTACTATTCTCGTCTTCTAATTGGCCCATGCTCCGTTTTCAACATAATACCTGCATTATGAATGATAATGGATAAGTTCATTGTTTTGTAATTTCATAACACTTTTCACAGTGGCGTCACTAAGCATTACTCTACATGGAGAGCCTCAGAGACTAATGCGTGGTCTAATTCATACTCTGCCACTCTGAATAATATTGGTATGTGTGTCCTTGATAACCACATGAGAAATGGAGAATTACACCTATTTTTTTATTACAAAATGCATAACTAATCTACCAGTAATCATGCCAATACGGAAGACAATGATGATTTTTAACGAAATCGCCTCAGTTATTTATATCTTCCACCTGAGAGAGAGTGAGCTTAGATGGATGCTGTTGTATATTTTTTACGAACTTCTTGGTAGACTCTCTTCTTTTCTTCATTTTAATTATTTTTGTTAATATTTTTACTGTTTTTTTGTGCTTTAAATATCATTAATTATTTATCATTGTACCGATATGTCATGTTATGAATGATGCATACCAATAATTTCTAAAATTCTTAAAATTTCAAATAAAAAAAGACTACCTAATGAATTCACATTCCAATGCTGTAAATGGGTTCTGTCATAAGCCCACTCAAAGTATGGAGCATATAAGATTAAAAGATGCAGAACCGGATGCTAAATAATTTGAAAAATTGACTGACTTAACATGATTATAACATCGCTCCTTCATCCGGTTTCAATAATATTCTAAGACAATTGTAAAGATTTAAATTCGAACTAAATCTGTTGTATTTTGTAAAACATAAATGACGCCACTGATTCGTATCACATTTCAAATTCCCTCGTCGTCAGATGTCTCTGATGAGCTCGTGTCTTTGCTTTGTCGGTATGGAGGAAATCCAGAATTAGCTTTAGATAGTATTATCATTATCACATCATATCACAACTTCCGGCCATGAATAGAAAATTATAGCTTAAACAATCAAAATATAATGTCACTTCCAAAATTCGCTAAATATAGCTTCATAATGGCTTGATTAAAATAACTTCTGAAGTCGTATTTTTTTAGTATAGATAGTCTATAATTGGTTACACTTACGGTTTGTAAGCTATAAAATAAGTCTCATTAAGGATTGATCATAATAAAGTCTTAGTTTTCAGTCCAGTCAAAATCAGGAAACACTCTAATTAATACAGCGTTTTCCAATCACTGGTCCACGTGAATTTTCTGCTGGTTCGCGAATGGTTGTCGCCTATTTATGTACCCAAAAAACCGAAAGATTAGCGTCATTAAAAACAAGTGCACTGCTAGTTTAGTGTTCGCACTGTGCATTTGTTTTTAAAAGACATAAATTACAAATGGAAGATTTCATCCCAAAGATACAAATCCATTTTTATTTTACCATTAAATTTTCAAAAAAATTAACTACCTATTCATGTACAAAGACGTTTTTGTCTATGTCAATAATACAAACGAAACCGATTGAATTTGAATGCTATGCTTCGCGTTTCTGAAACAATACTGAAACCATAGTTATCATTTATTTTATCAATGATGCACCAGCAAATTTCGTACCAACTCGTCATATTAAAAAAAATCTGTAAATTAATTGCAATAAAAAGAGCCTCTCGTATTTTAAATAAGAAAATATTTAACTAATAGACGCATGCTTCTAATATTTGGAAGTAGAACTGCACACTGCGATGCTGAAAATGGCTACTGTGATTTCCTACGGAGTGTTTAAGTCTTGTCTGTATCTTCTTCTGATTGATGGGATTCTGGCTTCCTGGAAAGCCAACGGATACTAAGCCACAGGATGTAATCTTAAAAATTAAAAGTTAAGGACGGTGCTGATGCTGGGAAAATGCAAAACAACTGGCGGGTGACAGAGAGCCATGAAGACGCCATGTGGTAGCCATATACTTCACATAGAGATCGGACGTGGTAAAAGGGCTGAACATCAATTCCATGTCATAATGTTGATAGAATGAATGTATAAAAAGAAAAACCTCGAAGAGGCCCCAGAGTTATTTATCATTGCGTATAATTATGTAGCGAATACATTTTCTTGATAAATATTTTCGACAATAGACAATAGATCAGTGGTGGGATTTAGTTAGTTCTGTTTGGATTCAGCGAAACGATTTTAACTTTTACGCCTACATGATATCTTATAAGAGTGCTTAAATTCGGTAGATGGAAAAGTTTTAAATCTCACCACATGATCAGTTGATTTTTTTGGTATGGACACATTTTCACTGAGCCAAGCCGTACTAGAGTGCAGATTGCGCACTGCACAGAGGTGCTTGTTTATGATGAGCGGTTTTGTGTAGAAAAAAAAAAAAAAATTGGCCTGTATTTTTGACCTGACTGATATCTGAATATTTAAAACAAGTACACTAAAAAAATGTAAAACCTATATAAAATACTTATCCAAGAACACTTGAGGGCAAAATTTTTACACAAGGGCACCTCCTACCCATGGCTATGGTACTGTATCTTCACACTGTAGATATCTATATTATCCGCTTTATCAGCGGACGTGGTATTAAATAATAGTATATTATTGATTGGAGTGGGCGACAATCTGGACGATTCGGTAATATTTTTAATATTCCATTGCTCATATTATGACCAGAAGATAAGCCGTTATCAGAACCCAAATTACAAGACTTCAAATCCATGGTGCATCAAATTCCGGAAGACGCGAAGTACTTTTATGAAACGCTAAGATGTGCTGTAGCCGAGGAAGATTAACTTGATGAATTCAATGCACACATATATTTTAATGATAAATCTGAATATTTACCTCCATCCATTTCATAAATGTGCCCACCATCCACCCGCCCCGTTGTTATACTTGGCCTTTATCAGGCGTATCCCAGATTTTTAGTATCAAGAAGCCATGTACTTTATTCAACGGGAATGTCCAGGGAGTGAATATAAATTAGCCAAGACTTAAGTTTTCACGCACTCACGTGTGCTGAAATTAAAAGTACAATACAGAGAATAAGAAATAGAGACTTATTCGATCAACCGATTTTGTGAAGAGATCATCACGCTCGCCATATGACGCCACAGTTATTCTCGGCGATGCGGCTGTGCCGCATCTTGATATCGTTCGTAATAACAGAGATCAGACACTTTGAATTTTCATGGGTATACCTCCGATCTCTAAAACTTCTGGCTTCATTGCAATCCGCTGGTCGAGATCGACGTCGCTGTACAAATTCCATCTCGATATCTCGGTAAATAAAAAAGTTTTATTCTTTCGTTTTGTATGGAAAGTTTTGCAGTTGTATACGGAGACAAATCGGCTAAAATTGGTATATTGGACCGGTTAGCAAAATTATTAAATCCCACCACTGACATAGCTGAAATATTCTCAGCGGTTAAAATAATATCACAAAAACTTAGTGTATTTTAATCACCTGTAATTTAGTGAAAAAAAATGTCAAAACGCAAAGCAAACAGCGACTGAAAAGGCAAATAAATTATTACCGTCAGCTACACAACAAAGTCCACATAATAATCGGCCATTATCTGATCACTTATGTATGTGTGTCACCATTTGCCGCACAATCGCGTACAAATGAATATTTTATAACAACTGAACGCGTCGAAAAACATCTATTTTCGATACAAGACACGTTGAATTTATCATAAATTGTTACATACTTTCTCACCCGTGACATATACACACCCTTCACTCGGGATAATACTGTGGCGTAACGAACATGAGGCGCTCTTCAAATTTCCATAAGATTCCCAGAAGCAGCTTCCTAAGATCTTGGTTAACGTGTGCCAGACTCTAAAGTGTGCGTGATTTCTATTGTGCCCCTACCTTATTTCTTTAGAGATCTTATTTTTAACTCACCCTCACAGAAGTGGAAGATATCAACAGCCGGGACAATCTTGTTGAATATCACCATTGCTCTTTGTCATGTCTACTTGCTTCCCTCTCCATCACCCACTACGTCTCCACGCCCGTTATGCGGGCATATACCGTGGCGTAAAAGACGTAAGGGGCTCTCAAAAGTCTCAGAATTGTCCTAAGAGCAGATTCCCAAGACCTTGATTGGCATGCACCAGTGTGCGTGATTCTTATTCTAACTATTTATGCCTTGTTAATATCTAGCTTTATTTAAAAAATACCTCACTCGCCGTAAGATTTCGCAGAAGGCATTGAAGGCTAGAAAATTATCATTTATAGAAACCGAATCGCAATGACTGACCCTATCCGACGAATTATCGAGCCGACTTGACAAGCTCTTCCTTCTCAACCTACATATGGGGACACTCCTAGAGGATGTGATTGGCATCCTGCAATTTGCCATATAAGTGAGTAAGAAATTCTCGGTATATGTCCTTATGTTTTTCCAAATCCTTGTAGTATTTAAATTGCTTATTACAACTTCATTAATATGTAATATGCTAATAACAAAAGGATATTTTTTATGGGAACGTATTAATCATTTAACATTTATTTTTTAATGATCTGGAACGGATTAAGGACGCTTACCAAACAAAAATGTTCGCGTCGAAATAGGGCGTATTCCAAAGCGGACGCAAGCCGAGGTACAACTATATTTTGATTATAATACCATCGTTAAAACTATCAAAGCCCATTCCATTTTGCTATATTCTTAGTAAAGAATAATTTTATAGCGAATATAATTATTTCCATTTACAAAAATTAACCTTGAGTAAGTTTATCGTTTTATAATGACATGGGGACAAATTAATGATCGTGAGTACTTCGTTACAACGAATTTTTGTTTGGTTTATTTTATATATACATTCGCTCGGCTCAAAAAGTATTCGTTATTCTGAATTATAATGGTTTAATCTGTAAACCAGCCAACTCCATTTGTATAAAATGTTCAGGAGTTACAAAATACTTTGACGAATTTGTATTTAATATTTTCGACTGATGGTGCTTGATGAAAATTGATTTTAAATCCTAAATTATTTAAAACTGGTAAACTTCCATATGTGAGATCACTAAATCACTAACTGATCACTGTAGGGTCGCTGACAGTGATGAAGTTTACCAGTTTTAAATAATTTAGAATTTGTATTATACTGCATGGATTTGGCTAGCATGTGCAGATCATTTTAAGTATTTTAAAATTGATGATGAATTTTGTACGTTCTGTGTGCGATATAAAAATCAAAGCTAAATAAAGAGGCAGTAGACAAAAGAGCTTTTATTCGATAATCACAATTTATATCCATTAATACACGGTCTGTCAAAAGAAGCTTAATTCCTTTTGTTGAATTAGTGTCTAAATTTAGCTTTTAAGTTTGAAAAAAGGATAGCCGGTTAAATTTGCGACGGTAAAAAAGGGCTTCCACCTCATCAATTTTCTGGGTTTTATTTAAATGCCCTATTAATTTAATATCATATTCAGTAAATAAAGAAACAATTTTAGACATCTTGAACTTCAAGGTAGGCACACTATTTAATGTTTTTACTCTGTCCCAAAATCAAAAAATTAATTTAATAAAATATGGTTGTGAATAACAGTATGTTAATCATGGAAATCTTTAGGAATAAGCATGATGGGAATAATTACTCAAGTTGGTTCAACCAACTGTTGAACCCTAGAGCTATTCGGCCTGGTTACCTCAAGAGTAAATTTCATTCCTTTTTAAATATTATGTTCGGCTTTATATAGCAAGCTTGAAGATTTACATGCTTAGTTATTTAGTACTGCATATCTGATTTAAATATATATATATTCGGTTAAATTATGCTCCCCGGTAGCGTAGACGTAAGCGTGCACGCCTAGCAATCTACAAAAATCGGGTTCGATTCCCACATCTGTCGGATTTTTAACAATCCAAAAATGAATGACTGGATGGCCATTAGCTTGAGCAATTCTCTTACAAACAATTCTCGTAACAAATAGTCTGTCGAGACGTTTTCACATTGCAGAGATCCATTTACCCCACTTTTTGAATGTATATCTTCACAATGTGCAGATTCATATGCCCCACTTTAGGAGCGAACATTGTATAAGAATAAGAAGAAGAAAATATGATCACAGCATCCAAGTAGTCCAACAGACGAATTTCAATCAATATTTTATGTGATTTGCTGTAACATTCGTATGATTTGTAGCCTATATAACCTAACATTACCTTGTCTGACCCAGCTATTTCAAACATTTTTACGTAATCTGAAGTTGTAATGAAGTCATCAACTCATTTACTTCATGACCACGTTAGAAATTCATCATCAATATTAAATGGATAATGTCCTGTTGATAATAACAATAATATGATTAGAATGAAATGCATTAAATCAAGAGATTAGCTTTGTATAGCAGTACACGTCAGTAGTTCCTCATCTTTCATCTTCCTAGACATCAAGTCACGTCTTTTATTTGAAATATCAGCCAAACTAGAAAAGGCAATGCGTTCGTTTGAATACATTAGACGCGGTTTAAAAAAAAACCCCTCCGAGCAAGCCTCTCCGACGACAATGGCTCAGTATTACTCGCGTTGATCGCTAATGGCCCACGACTGTGACAAGAATCATTCAAGAGAAAAAAAAAATAATAACATTTAAAAAAAGTGTATTTGGTTTCTTTCGACGAGCGGAATGCAACCACGGACTGAAAATAAGTCTTATAAAGGGGCCAAAAGAAATAAAATAATCACAATTAGTAGCGAATTTCCGGGCCATTTTTGTACAGAGCGTAATGACAAGCAACCTGGCCTGTAAGCGACCGCAGTACCACTGCTTGTCGAATTACTCAAATCCACGTAACTTGATGTATTAATAAACCATAAACGTTATTGACTGCAAATACTTTAGTTTTCGCCATGTTCTCTTTGAACTGGGAGTATGCCGATTCAAAAAAGCTAATTAATTTCGAATGAGATCAGAAAATTTACTGGACTAACAATTAGTTTTCGTGCAAAATTATGACCATGTAATGTTGCTTCAGGGTTGCTTTATCGAATACACCAACCGTCAAATGTTCAGAAGATGGAAAACAAAGATCGTGTAAATACATACAATTAAGCCATATGATTGTTGTATCATGTAGGAATAGAATAACAGTATATAATATTGTATAAACTATCTAATTAATTGAAACAAGTTTTGTTTTTGAAATCACAATCGTGGATATTCGATAAACCAATCCTAAAGTGACAATAATATAAAACTAATAATTATTTTGTTTATTAAAAAAAAAAACAATTGGCTTCTTCCACCGATAGGAAGTTTTCAACATCTTTTTTGTGTACCATATCCGCTTCGAAAGTGGAGCATTTGGATCTCGATAATGTGTAGATGACCACACCAATAATGCAGTATTTACTACCGCATTGTAATGACTTATTTACATGAATTGATTGTCAGCGAGCTGCTCAGTAAATTTGGCATCAAATCTTGGATCTTAGGATTTTTTAAAAAAAATTTTAGCTGTGGAATTCTTAACTTTCGCCCCCAAAGCGCGCAAGCTAACTCGGCCACTAAGCTGATAGATAGAGTGTAACATATGGATATCAACAATGGGTAGATGACCACTAAAAAAATGAAGCATATAGATTTCCGCATTTGACAATGTATGTTGATGGATTTATTCACAAGAATTTATTGTCAACCAAGTTCTCAGCACATAACCCATTAGCTGTGAAATTCGAACTCTTGACTTTTAGCTCCAAAGTGCAAACGCTAACATCTTGGCGACCAAGCTGACAAACGACGAAAATTAGTGATGATTACTTCTTGATGATCTAAAGACCATTAGCTTCACGTATTTCTGCATCAACTTACATAGATAACTAGATGCGTAATATATTTAAAGCAATAGCATAGATCTACCGTCATTAAATAGTAAAAATCAATTACAATGCTCTCTAGTAGAAGGTTTTATAAATGATGGTTCAACAACCAAAACAGCTATCAATAAATTTTCTAACTTTTAGAATTTCAATTTAATTAATTTTTTCCACCAAGAATTTTCCCAGGTAAATGGTATATTATTCATTAAAAATAGTTATTATTATGTTTTTATAGAAATTCTCCGTCAAATTTGTTAGTACTTATAAGTTGTATCGCAATATATTTTTATTTATAAAATCAGACAGCAATCACATTTCCTAAATCATTAACTAGTAAGTCCAGTAGCGACGATTTTTCAGGTATTTCATTTAGTTGCCTCAGTATGTATGTATCTAATGATAATTTCCATAACAGAATTATGCGTCAATTGACTGACAGATATTACTTACATGACTTCATTGTCAGACAATTTAAACAAACGGTCACGCATTCATTATTTCATTGTTTATATAAATATTTACTTTTTAAATGCAAAATATCTGGTTCATTTTATAATAGAAAAGTGTATCCTACTTTGCTTTCATCTGTGACCTTCTATTTGACAATATTGTAACGTTATGGAATATTTGGAATATATAAGGCGTTTTCCTAATTCCATGAACTTGTGTATATCAGACACCATATGGTTAACCCTTTAAAATATAATTAAAACATCCAGTAAAACTCTTTAAATAATAATTATGATTTATGAAATAAGAAATACTTACATACCGTTAGTTATTATATGAGCCGCATTATCTGCCAATGGACAATTCCAACTTTCTATCATCTCATTTTGATTTGGATTATATTCTGGCTAGAATGTATATTTTTATATTTTGTATAATACCTTAGTCAATATTAATATATTTTATCAAATCGCAGAATGTTCGCAATGATTTTTTTTTCTATTTACTAGGTGGATTAAAGCGAACAGTTTATGGCTACTATTGTTCCCAGCGTATCCCAACCAATTCCAACACCGTTGCTTGACTTTGGCTGGGACACGTACGTTAGACCCCTCCGGAAAACCAGAATCCTGTTTGTCTCCTTTGCCGACCTGTTATATTTTAGCATTCTGGATGACCATCGAGTTTTCTCCTTTCGTTATTCTTAGCGAGATTATAGAATAGCATGCTTGAGTAGGACCCAAAGCGTTTGGAGAGCGTCAGAGTATTCTGGAGACGTTATCACGTAGGAAGCATCTATGGCTGAAGACGATTGTTCCCTTCGTGATGTATACAAGACTTTAATCTTTATTGCAAATTCGCTTATATCAGTACCTCAGAATTGAACTGCACTAAGTGCCATATCACAAACTTCCCAGTAGAGGCATTTTAATTATCATTATACACAGTATCAGTAGGCCTTATTTCTTAATAAGCAGCCAAAATTTCCTCATCATAAATCAAATAATCTAGGGGCTGCTTTGACCAAGTGCACTTTTTTATACCGTGCTCGCTCCCAGCATGGAGCATATGGATCTGTACAGTGTGAAGATATCTACTCCGGAAGAGGAGTATATGGATCTCCGCAATGTCTTCACGTCTTGATAGATTATTTTTCACAAGATGTTTGCCAGATAAATACTCAACTCAATGGACATCCCAGTATTGCATTTTTCAAAAATAAATGTGGATGGTATCATATATGATATGGAAGTATTACTATAATAAAAGTAAACATGTCATTATTTAATTTTAAAAAATACACGTAATGTAAAACTGTAATAAATATGTATTTATAAAAGTGTCTTAGCAACTCAATTCGAATTAATTAATATTTTTGACTGATGGTACTTGATGGAAATTAATTTTAAATTCTAAATTATTTAAAACCAGTAAACTTCCATATGTGAAAATGAAATTCACATTTGGGAGTTTAACAGTTTTAAATAATTTAGAATTTCAATTCGAATTAACAAAATACAATAAATTCTTTATCAAATATTGTCACACGCATTAAAATATGTGATGAAAATTACACTATTCGAAGGCTTATTTTATTGATTGTCTAAAAACGGATGATTTTAAATTATTTGCTGGATATCTGCACGCCACTGGGTCATCTGGCGATACGCTCCGCCGGCCATGCGGTTTGTAATCCACGGCAGCTGGTGACGCATAGATCGTTTTTTTACACTTTTTTAATTTATATATTTCTATTTCACCATCGAATTATCAGTCTATCACCCTGCACCGTGATTTTTGTGAATTGTCATTGTGTCAATTGTTTATCCTTGGCCGAAAGCTATTATTTGAAATTATAACTGGCCAGCGAAATGTCTCAATATATATAAACCGGTGACAGTACAATATATAGGGGACCGAAAGTCAAGTCCTATTTTTGAATTTGATGTTTTTATTTTGTTTCATACATATTGACTATTTAACCCTCAATATTTAAAAATAACTTTTAACCGACAGTCAGAATTTATTGTATAAAACTCAATAAACGCTTTATCAAAAATTTGTTACCTGGAAATGCCGAATTCATGTCTAAATTTAACTTTTAAGTTTTGAAAGAGGATGCTGTGTAAAATTTGCAACCAGAAAAAAGAGCTTACACATTTTAATTTTCTTGGTTTTTATTTAAATAACTTATTAAATGAATATTATATTGAGAAAATAAAACACCAGTTTTAGTCTTCATGCGCTGCAAAGCTGTGATTTTCGAATAATCATAATTTACAGAGCTTAATAGACATCCCATCAAAAGGACCAAGAAAAAGAACTCCAATCAAATCAATTTTATTAGTTTTCCTCTAATACCTTATAAAATTGATGTCATATTGGGTAAATAAAACACCAGTTGTATAGTGTACTGTATATGTAATGTGTCGACTTTGGCTCAAAATCATTAAATAAGGGTTTTTTGTGCCTCCTGTAAAATTTGTTCTATGTGGGCTACGTCTTTTTTCATTCTACAATCGATATATAAGTATGTAAGATAACAGTTATTGTAAATACATTCATATTTCCATGAAACAACAATAATTGATTAAATTATTTTACTCCGAAAATGTTTCTGTTTGAAACGTGTTTCTGAAATACAGAAAAAAATTAGAACTCTTCAAAACATTATGAATTCTCCGTGTACTTCAGCCTCTCAAGCATAGGTGGGGAGATACAAAGAAACTGCAATAGTAGTAGATTTCGTAAATACCAAGTTATTCGAAGAGTTGTGACAACATTAAGGTGATCATGCATGTAGCGAATAACTTCGACTCCAAAACTTTGCACTCAGTTGGTTATCATTTCATATAATTTTTGAAGTTTTAAAATATATTTGGTACGTCAATCAAATCCAAATTACTACTAACTATGTTTACAATATATTAAACATGGAAAGAAACTTTTGGCCTATACTGTGTATAGAATAAGTGGTGACAGCATTATTAAAGTCGTATGATAACTCCATTAATATGTATAGACAGAAATTAATTTCAAACTCAATACAATTCGAACTGTGTAATTATGAATGGTGTAAATATTCGCTGAAAGAAATCACAAAAAAAATCGCAAATATTTTTAATACTGATATAAAACGTGAGAAAAACAATAGCTTTGA
>JAGVSQ010008331.1:0-14480 GCA_022683975.1 Rhyacophila evoluta
AGCTACAATAAGAAAGCATGCCCAAAATGAAAGCAGTTGGATAAAGCCATGGATATTATGCATACACCCGCAGGTACAGAAGTCTCCGAAATTTCTTTTGAACCCTCTCCACCATGAGGTCGTATTTCAACTGATTCGGGGCCCAAACAACAGATCCACTCTCTAGCCCTCTCCCTATTATATTAGTATATATTAAAAAAAATAGTTTAAATATATTTTTGTATAAATCTGCTTTATATGCATTACATGTATGAATAGATTAACGCGAATATAATGAGTAAATACGAAATATTTTTTACAAGAAGAAGAAATACGAGGAAAAAGATTTTGTCACTTATACACGAATTTTGGAAAGGTCATCCACTTTTTTGGACAATAGCAAACGGCGTCCAAAAGTCGCAGATATTTCTGTATTTTCTACCGGGAAAAGACACAGTGCAGATGCGTCATCCCGGGCACGAAAAGTAAAGTGATTTGATGGAAAACTGGACCAAGATCCAACATGGCAGCGAGTGTCACCGCGGTCATTTATTTATCGGTGTCCAAAATTAATGTTGGAAGACCAGGCGAGAAATTCCAGCGACCCGATCTGATGACGTGTTGGAACAGTTTCATATCAGAGGCGTCCACAGAATTTTCATTATACACCATACATTTTCAAATTTTATATTTAATTGTGTACCTATAAACTCCCAAAGAGCATGCAAGACTTCCCACCGAAATTCAATGATGAGCGTGTTCATCGCAGCAACTCCTATTAGTAATCAATTAAATGAAACAATAAAGTACAGGATTGACTTATTATCTTTTATATCCAAACAGATTGTCACTAGAATAAGACGTTCAAATTTATTTGATCGGTTCAAAGGTTTTTTGTTTTTATATACCATGTTCGCTTCAAAAGTCAAGCATATTGTGAAGATATCCACTCCCAAGAGTGAAATATAAAGATTTCCGCAATCTGAGGACATGTCTTGATAAATTATTTTTCACGAGAATTGGTTGTCAAACAATTGTTCGATTTAATAAAAATTCATTCCTGCACTTTTATAAATTTAAACAGACCAGCAGATGTGAGAATTGAGCACGCATTCCCCGGATGCAAGGCGTGCATGCAAACTTCTAGGCTACCGGGAATGATCTAGGCCAAAATGCAGGGATTTTTTAAAATCCAACAGATGCGAGAATCAAACCCGCATTTCCCAGATTGCGAGATGCACACGCTAACCTCCACGCTAAAACATTTTTAAGCATATTACGGCAATTTATATTATTTCTTTTTTTATAATGTCCGCTCCGAAAGCAAATGATGTGTCAGTCACCACGATGTGAAACTTGACATTTTTTACGAGAATTTGACGTGTAGCAGTCAATTGATATGTCATTGGGCATTTAGGCCTGTATCTTGAATAAACCTTAGCAGGTGTGCGATAAAAACTTGTAACCTCAAAAGCCTTCGAAATTCGAGTGCTTCCCTCGACTACACCACGGTAGAATAGAGAGGAAGGGGTGCTATAATATTAAAAAAAAATAATAATCTATTCGTCTACCATAATAATTGATACGACTAAAAATAAACAAACTACGTCTCTGTGCACGTTATAAAATCTTATTATAAAGTAATAAATTCCATGAGTGGTTCTCGATGCACCGAAAATAATGTGATTCGGCCAAGGTTAGCCGGCGCCACGAGGATGAGAGAAACTTGGAAGGTCTCTCGGCCGTAAATCATCAAAAGCAAGCTGACAAAACAACTCCGCAATTTTCTCTGGTTTCCCGACGAAAATAATAAGTGATTTATACAAAAAAGACGTCATACATTGCATCGAACTAGCATATGGTCTTATCGTATTGCTGAAAACATATTAAAACGTCAATATAATGATGCCAAGTAAAAGTAAAATAAAAACACCTGCATTTTTTTTTTAGTTTATAATAGCACTGAAAACTAGTTTACTATAACTAAAAATATTACACTATAATGATAAAATCAAAGAATCTGAAATAAACTCTAGTGTATTTTTTACAGTATTCACTTAGAAGTATTATAAGAAGCAACAAATCTCCACGGTATGATAAATGTGTTAAACTTATTTTGAGGTTATTTTTTTTTAGTTAAATACATGTTTTCATATTTTTTGTCTCTCCGGCAGCCGAGAGGTTTAGCGTACGCGCTTTGGAACCCAAAATCTAAAGTTGCAGTACTGGAACCCAAAGCATCCAGCTGATGTATTTCCATTTCAATGGGTGTACTCTATACGGACCTTTGTTGCAGTTTGCGTTTCATAATTATCAATTGTTAGCCGATCGCCCAATCCGCCATTCCCATCCCGACCGTTCTCTATTATCTCACATGCAGCTACTGAACTCGAACTTACGACTCTTCTACCAAAAAATATACAATTGTTTCCAATTCTGCCAACTAGATGTCATAAAAATGGGTATACATAAAAAAATATTACTGCATCGAGGCCAAAGTATTTTTTCCTAACGAGGAAAAATGATTATCAATTCTTATATTCTAGGGAAAAAATATTTAATATTATGTGCAAATTATAAATGTAAACGTTGTGAATTTTTCAGAAAATTGACTTTTTTAATGTCAACCATTTTAGTTCTCTTTCCTAGACATTTCAAAAATGAATTCCATCGTTCATTCAATATTTTATTAAATACAAAGTAACGATTTATAGATTATGTGTATTATAATAGTCTTGCTGGTAGCGTGTGCGCCAAGCAATCCGGAGAATGCGGGTTTGATTCTCAATCTGTCGAATTTTTAAAATCCAAAAATACAGGACTTGATGCTCATTGGGTTGTGAAATAATTCTCGTGAAAAATAATCGGTCAAGAAGTCTTCGTATTGCGGAGATCTATATACTCCACTTTCGGAATGGATATCTTCACACTGTGTAGATCCATATCCTCCGCTTTGGAAGCGAACATGGTATGAGAAATTTTTTAATAAATATGGTTGAAATAATTAGGAGTATATATCATGTTTGCAGATATATTTTAATCAACAATATGATAGAGGTAACTAACTCATATGTAAAATAACATCGTATGATAAATTCTTCAACGTTATTAATATGCCGACTCGTCCGTGAAAATATTATTTTAGAATCGAAATATGAATATTTTGTAAAGCACCAGCTGTCACCGCGGTTGTTCAACTGAAATCTTATAAATTAATAGTGATAAATGTTTCAGGTATTAAACTAGGCCACCGCGAGCCGAAAGCAGTCCTCTTTGTCGCTATGCCACGTTGACGCGTTATTTGCAGAGAAAATACATTTCAAAAGGATACTAAATCGATAAAATAAATAATCTAGATGGCGTGTCAATGTCGCGCTTCGAAAATGACGCGGATAATTTTTTCGCAGAAGACTTTTATCGAACGTATTTCGTAAATTATATTTTGCGGATTCGTGACTGTAACTTTCTGTCATTAAATAAAATTATTTTACAAGAAAGCTTGAATTATATATGCAACGTTGTGTGAAGGCAAAATCGTCTACATTTTGCTCTATTGTAATTTATGATCCCTTGACTGAATATTCTCGGTCCATGAACTCTGTCCTTGCTATAGGATCATGCAAACATACCAACAGCTGTCTTTGTGTTATTCAGTAAAGAATTAAGTAGAAAATTGAATAGAACAAAGCTCACTTGATATTTTCCGAACATAAATTGTTTTCACGTACGCTTTCTAAATGATTTAAAATTCATACAACCAAGACGATTTTATCGAAATAAGATTTGTCACTCTAGTGAAATTGTATATAACAACTACATCAGCTGCTTTTGAGCAATAAATACAGGCGCAGGCTCGTCATGTCATTATCTAAATCATTTTGTATCACACTTTACCTTCCGGCCACACGTATCAATCAAAAGGCGACAATATTTATTCATAAATACTTTACTAATTAATACACTTACAAAAGACACTATGAGAAGTTTATGCTCTAATTTTATATTGGTGAGACACATATAACCAAAAGTATTAAGCCGTATAATATAATAATTCTATATAATCAATAAAACTTTTAAAGTAAATTTCTGCGAAATAAATTAAACTCAATAGAAGAAATTGCTTAATAAACATAAAATTATACGTAAATACTACACACTATTAAGTCGTAAGTCTAGAGATTCCCGGTATTTAAAAAAAAGTGATTAAACTATCAAAACTCAAAACAAACTTATGTTGTTAAATATACATAACCTTTCGACGTTTAAACGTGATAAAATATTTTACGATACATTTCACAATACGTCAAATCAAAAGAAGTAAATCATAAATCTATCAAAACAACTTGCAATGTTGGTAATCTTGATTTATAGCCCACACTCGACCCGTAACGTCTGCTCCATGGTTCAAAACATCCATGTATAATATTATAACATCACAGATAATAGTTTACTTAGTATTAGTTTTGAAAAATTAATAAACACGATAAACCGATGTTATTATTAAAACAAATAAGCCGATGTGGACAAAATATGTAAAATCTTGCGTAACTATTACCGATAAATACTTCATTTATTTACAGTCGACAATATTTTCTCACGCAATTTCGAAATTTACGGGGGAAAGAAATTTAAATTGTGAATCTTTACAAAATAGTATTACAATAAGAAATCGTAATTGGAATTTAATGAAAAAATCTATATAAATAAAAATTTAAATGTTCGTTTGTCCAAAAGCTCCGAAAGCTCTTCACCGATTGCTTTGAAATTTTGACACAACGCTGCATTCGAATACGCGCGTGTTTTTTATATTCATACTATTATATACACGTTACACCTGAGACACGTAAAAATGTTTTCTTTCTTTTCCATTTAACCAGTCTGAGCCACAGCAACGCGTGACCGGGTACAGCTAGTATATGAATAATAATGATATGCTAGTTTTAATGTATACTTAAGTAAAATTAATAAAATAAAAGACGACCTGGACAAAATTGTATATACAGTATAATGTAGGACTAACTACATCATTGCGTCTACCCGGTAGCGTAGAGGTTAGCGTGCGCGCCTTGCATCCGGGAAATGCGGGCTCGATTCCCAACGTCTGCCGGATTGAATCCGGATAAAAATTCAATAATGCAGGAATCGATGTTCATTGTATTGAGCAATTGCCTGACAACCAATTCTCGTAAAAAATAATTTGTAAACACATGTCTTCACAATGCGGAAATTTATATACTCCACTTTCGGATTGGATATCTTCACATTGTGTAGATACATATGCTTCACTTTCGGAGCGTTTGGTTTACATACATCAATGCAACATGCAACAGTAGGACAATTTGGAAATCTAGAGATAATGGCTGCTTGTTCTTTTACATAATTTTAAATATTCTTCATGCAGTGTACGAACAGTACTTTTTTTGTGTTGTGTTGGGAAAAAAATATTTTATGGGAGATATGAAATGTACACACACATTGTAATACACTACTGAGAATTGTCAGATCCAATGAATTCGACGTCTACATCGAAGAAAGTATCGGATACATTTTTAATGGGCGGTAGGCTAAAACTGTATTTTTATTACTATTAACTATACGTCTATAATTGCTTCCCAGCATGTGTTTGTCATGTTTTTATCATGTGCATGTCTGCATAACATTTGCGAAAACAACTAAGGCACTGAATTGTCCAGACTATAGCGTTATAAATATTTATCTGATGCTTATCAATCAATTACTTTGTAGTCAATTAGAATGAGAATAATTCTCAGTACATTTTTTTTTACGAAGCATTCGAAGAACTCAGCAAATAAAATCACGTGAAAATCATTTAATAACAATCAATGTAGACAAATTGAAGTTCTACGTCCGTCAATATGGCGCAGAAATCTCCCGCCTTTACGTAGAGGAGAACAGCGCCCGATTTGAAAATCGAACATCTCGTGTCTATGCCTCGCCGGCTGACAATCGCAGAAAAAAACGTCTTCAAGTGAAGTGGAAAAACACGCGACAGCAGCGGCCCGTGACACGTTTCAATAAACGCGGTCAATTATCAAATCGTCCCAGTCGACATAGCCAAGAAACATGTCCGTGGCGAATCGGTCGAAAATGTGCACAAATGCCTGTCGCTCGAGGCTATTAACGCAAGCAGAAACGACCGTGCAATTTTCGATAATCAATTGAATAATATAATACCACGTGCATTTATTTCAAAACATTCAATGCAAAAGTGGATGAATCAATAATACACTATCATATCCTATAAACAGTCACTTACCAATAGTAAACGAATATTAAATAATTACAGAAAATGATGAAGAAAACAAACAATCAATAGAATTACAAAATAATAAAATAGCCACCGCTAGGCGGGGTTATACAACTATTAAAGACTACTCATATACTTCGATCTACAATTTAAAACATTAAATAAAATATCAGATTAATTACACCTTCTTGTTGTAGTATCATATGGCTTCTTTCATGGCACTCCTCACATAACCAATGTTTCAATTGCCTTGTAAAATTATACTTTAGTATATTGTAATTTTTCGACCAAAATATTGACTAGTTCTAACCAGGCTTGTCGATAATACCTATTGATATAACACGTTATAATGAAGGAGAATGTAATACATTTTCTGTGTCACCTTCGCCAATTATTTTTATTGTATCTTTTAGAAAAAAAAAAAAAAACAAATTAAACCTCCTTAGCACGAGCACAATATAATATTATTGTATCCAGTATATTCTTTGGTTCTTTGGCCTCAATTGCAATTTTCATGGTGAAACAATTCATTTTTAAACGCTTTTGTAAACGCAAACATATTCATTATTTATCATACAACCAATCTCCTGACAATAGAATATGTTATTGTGCTAGTTTTAAAAAATATTAACTGGCAAAGAAAGTATTCGATTCAAACATGATACAGCATAAAATACAACAGTGTATCTAGTCTAACAGCATTCAAACGATAAGTATCAATTGACAGTAGCTGAATGTGCAACTAAAACGGCCCGATACTTTCTCTTTGACCTGGTATTGACAGTTTTAAATTATGTAAATAATATGAACAAAGTCAGTATTTACATTTGTGACGAATAGCAGTTGTTTTAATGCCTATATTCACAACATATTAGCGAAACGGAGGATTTATAAATGTAATATTATGGGAGACTGTCAATACAAAGCGCTGTAGACTGAGAACTTCAAAGCGGGTATTACTGCAACCTGGAGAATGTTACTACAGCCTAGGTTTGATATATATTTTACTTCTACATTACAATATGTAGCAAAGACAAAACTGCCTTCGGGTGCAGGGCTTAGAAGTAATTTCGCAACGGATAACGAACGCTGGTGACTTATATAAAAACCGATAATCAGAAATGAACAGATGTGTTGAAACTATACTCTAGGATCTTAAAACAATAGTACGTATAACGCCACTTAATGTATTGTACAAAACAAGGTGTGGAGAGATTGTAAATAAAATTATAGCACCAAGGGGACGAAAACATCGCAAAATTCTATTTTTGAAAATACAAAAATATTACCCTATTTCCTTAAATAGTATTAAAAAAAGGGTAGTCTTGAAAATATATAAAACTTGACGAACGTTTCATAACCAAAATAACTATTATATATGCAACACACTCAAAAATACATTTATAGTATTATATTGTATTTAAATAATTATATAGTTCAGTAAATATAATTTTTGATACCCCACGTCAAGTTTTGTCGATAATTATATCAAATGTTATCAAAACTATAACGTAACACGGTAATGATAATGGTGTGACAATCAAAATGGTCCAGAAAATTATAATTGACTGCAATTACTCAGTCGTAGTTCCTCGTATAATATATAGTCGGAGCTCAATTAATTTAATTACACTAGCACAGCATGCTAGTTGAAACCAACTGATAAAACGTATCGAATTATAAAATCTCTAAAAATTATTTTCCAACGCTGTAAATGTGTAATAATAGTTATTGAGTCACTGTATCATTTCAATGTCGATATGATTCACTTCAATTAGATTGTTTAACGCACCTAAGTAAAAAAACGAAGAAAACAAAATGTCAACGCTTATTGACTTCTTAGATCTACGAAATAAATTACGTCTGAGGCTGATCTACTGCAAAAAGCTACGTAGTAACAATTTGAACAAGGTTATTTTATCATACCCCCAGCAAAACATTCAACAATTGAAAAAAAAATACTTAATTGTTGTACAATGAATAGTACATAGTTGTTATAATCATTTCAATATAGCGTTAAAACCTTTAATTTTAGCCGGCATGATTTTAGAAAATCTTTCATTTTGTAGTTATCTACTAAATTACCTATAAAAATATTTACTTTGTGAATATTGGAAAAAAGCTAACAGATTTTCTTTTATACTAGAGTTGATATTTATTTTTAATGTGGAATCTTTGCCAGCAAGAACTTCTGTGAAGAAGCAAATTACATTCTCCTCAAAGGTATCTGGTTTCTCCTCTTTTTTATAAGCTGTGAATACTTGGCACACCCTCGATAGATATTGCTTTTTAGCATAAGTCCAATCGCCTTTGGGTATGTTTGGTATCACAATCAGTAAAAGTACACAAAAGTGAAGATTAATTCTATGCTAAAGCAAGTGCATTCAAAATTTTGTTAAACAATCAAGAAATGTCGCATAGTATTAAATATACTGCGACTCGGAAAAACCGGAGATTTCCGGGTGCGGTGTGGTAAGGGTTAATAGGAAGTAATAATTCTTCACCTCGCGCATCGAAGCCGGAGGTCGTCAGTTCAAATCTCGCAGCTGCAAAAGGAGTAAAAATCAACAAGTCAGTATGAGCTTCACATTGTGTTTAATCATATTTTATGCGTTGTATACGGAGCGGGTAAAAAATCTCTCTTTCTAAGTACGTAATGGATTTCTTCTTTACTCCCAGACAGTAAGTACACAGCAAAAAAATCGTAAAATTCCGTATTGGTAGTTTTTTACATATCCTAACACACATTCAAACTAAATATACGATGAGAACAGTTATTGTCAAGCGCTAATACATACACTCTTCACATCACCATCACATCGTCCCGCAGCAAGTCATGAAAACATCCGTAAATATCCAATTTTACACGTCAAACACTTAATGGTTTTTCTTATTCCATTTGGGCAGTTACAATCTGCCTCTTCTCCTATGTCCTATCAGATGAACCAACCATACGATATACATGACCCACTCAACGCGCTCTTTCAACTAACACACTGTTGCATATACGTTCTTCTTCTCATGTGTAAGCGTCTCGTAGTTAAGTTGAAGGATTTTGTCGAGATTCAATGCCTTATCATGACGTATGGTTAAAATTTAAGTGTTGTGATGTTTAACCGTTGTATTATCATATAATTCGACCTACCTCAACTTGAAATGACTTTGAAAGCTTTTGGTACGTCTCTGACCTGTAGATATACCATCGATAGCAATACTGTGACATTGAAACAGTTTTAACCAATCTTTTATCACTCATTATTACGATAAATATATTTTTTTAATTTGGTCATTCAGTTTATACACGAATACTCAACATTATAAAATTGCAGATTTAAGACATTGACAAAATCGTGAAAAAAATCTTTAATTACAGTTTAGAAAATAATAATCAATTAAATTAAGACGATTTGTATACTGTGCGTACTCATACATATTGAAAAAAAATATTAACAGTAAAAGCGCTTTCCAGAAACACACCCAATCCTAATGCTTTTCATATCAGCATTATTATTATACTACAGGTGCAGTTTGTTTTAGCATGTATAGTATGAATTCTTTATAATTACTGGATTTTAAGTGAAAAAAGCAATGAGCATATTAAAAAAGGTGTCGGATTGGTGAGATCGTATAGTTCGAATTATTGAATATTTTTACCACGCAGAGGTGATAAAATCAAATTACGTCCTCTACATTACTATGTATTTATAGGAATTATATGGTTTATTGTGCTATAGGTAATGATGTTTTATTTCTTGGGTAGTTTATCAGGGGCAAATAAAAAACTTATCCAGTACAGAAGAAAATATTACTACGAATACTTTGCGTATATCGTGTACTTGACAAATACGCTCTTTGACAATAGCGGGAAAATTCAGAATATAACAAGAGTGGGCAGGTAAGACTAGTAGCTTTATGTAACAAAAAAAAAATTATGCGCAATTTATGTAAATGTCTGTTCTTCAATAACACATCAAATTGACCGTGTTCAAGGCGATCTCCAATCGAAGCACACAACAAAAAAAAAACAATGTCAACCAGAAGTGAAGACGTCATTTAAATATTAATTGGTAATTACAATGTAACAAAAACCCGTTATCTCAATATATTCTAAATATACACTAAAAATTAATCGAAACAATTATGATAATTGAAAATTCTATTATATCCTATTAATAACTTTTTATACTAAAATAATACTTAGTGGAGTAGCACAGTATCATGTTATTTCCATTCCGAGCGGATATAAAAAATCTAATCGATGTTCGAGAATGTGCCGCGCTTTAATCCGTTGTAGGCTCTTATATAAGATCACCCGTCACAGAATTCATGCAAGGATGTTTCGAAAAATATAAGCATATACAACAGAAAAAATATGATTTCGCATTGGACTATACGTATATGTAATATATTCGGCAAATTATTTATAAACAATAAATAACTGGCAGCATTTGCTTTGCCCTTGCTCATAAATGTGTCCAAAAACAACTCATCTAAGGACAAAAGTTTTTTTCGCAATCAAGAAGATGATAAAAAGTTTCATAATTCTTTTCGTGGATAACTAGAAATGATTGCGGTTTTCATATTTCTTTAACAAGCCAATTGCTGTCATTTATCAAACACACAAAACGCGCTGTTTTATTTTGTAAGGCGTTTTTTTTTACCGAGAAAAACGAGTTTAACAAAATATCAACCGGCAAAAAAAAGTATAAAAGTTACAAGTGAGCCGAAGCAAGAACTCAATAAATATTATTATAATATCACAGCAAAAAAATCTGCATAATAAAATGAACACAACACGCGATTTCGTAATCTATCGTTGATAAATAATGTTACTTCTATTAGCGACTGCATTCATTTTGTGCAATTTTTATGGTTTAAATTTAATATTAATTTTATTCTTTGAATGATATTTCATAGGCTACTATTAAATGCACGAATATGCAATATTTTGCAGCTTCCACCATGCAATTTAATAGAGCGTATGAGTAAAAATTAGTACGGATACTTTCTGCGGATATAGTGTTATTTACACCAACCATAAAGCCGTCGCCTAGAATTATTTATATGCACGATACGGGTTCGAATCCCGTGCCTAATAAACAGTTTATTATCAAAAATATTATAGCAAGCCTGAATGGACGATTGGTTCAAAAGCAACGGTCGTACAATAAACAATGTGCTGTGATGTCTTCACGTTGTGGATTCGTAGATATATCAGATTGTGTAATAAATCAAATATATAGCGGCTAAATTGATTAAATTAATCTACAGTAGTGCTAAATTTATGCGATATTCTACGAAGGAAGTCACACGACATTATAATTTTATGTGGGAAGACACGTCACGCGAAATCGTTTCTCGTTCAAATATCTAAATGTTGCCATCTTGCATCCTTAAATTAAAAAGTAAACGTGTCACTCGAGTTTGAGCGTTTTTCGACATTCGTGAAAACCTTCAAAACGAATCAAATCACGTAACTCGAAGACTATGTGTATATACGGCTAATTAGAATTAAGACAGAAGAGGAGTCATGGGGCATTTGCTGCAAATGTCTGCGAATTAATTGGCGAATATGAAATCCTCTTCATATATTAATGTTAGTACAGATTAACAATGTGTTTATTATGTATTCAAGGCTATATTTAAAAAAAACGTGGATGTATTAAAATAAAATACTATTTTTTGTCTCTTATTAATATTAATATGAAACTGCAGCTGCCGGAGCAACTATCTTGCATTTTATTTTTATCATGGTGATAAAACGAGTAAGAATTATACTTTTAATTTTAAAAATATATTGGCACTGCTTGTATGGTATTTTATTTCAAAATATTTCACGCCTCAAATGATATATATGTAAAATAATATTTTGCCTCTCTCAGATCTGTAATGTGGCCCCACATTGAAGATGACAACAAAAATAATAAGAGAAACAGTATTGCGTTGTAAAAAAATTAAACACTTGTGCACACACTGTATTGACAACAGCTCAATAACATTTAGCAAATATATTTTCCTACGTCATTTCTTAGTCTTTCGCTTTATTGCATAACTCATACAGTGAAACCTCGATATTACGGACTTCAAATATAACGGAACAAAATATCATTAAAGAAGTGGAAGTGCAAACATCGGTAAATAGTTAGGAGAAATTGTTTGGTGGCCAAAAACAGACATAGAATTAGAAGGATTAGAAATTCTCGATTCCTGTAGAATGTGTAGAGTTAAAAACTCACTAATTCTTAATAAAATTTATAAAAACCTGTTTTTTGTAACCCTATATTATGTTTTCATTTTATGTATATACTCTTGATGTGAAGTGCGTGGTTTTCCAGAATCAAGGAAAAATAAGAAAATAAATTAACAAATATTTATTTATTATGCGTGATGATTATAATTTAGACAAACAAAACCGATTAAATTATTTTATTACCGCGCGATTTATTCAAATGATAAAATTAATAATCCTACACGTGCCCGTTGTGTATTTCCGCCTTGTAGCCCTTGACAGTAAAGTACTGATAACACGTTAATACGTATTATATTATACAATAGGTAGACAAATATAACGTTAACTACGACTCAATAAATCCAAGAAGCCAAAGCAACGTTGCTTCAGGAACTTCGAACGTTAACAATCACGAGAATAATTTGACTTTATATAGTTTTGATTAGTACGATAACATAAACTATAATGAGATTGTTATATGAATGGTATGTAATAACCAAAGCAACCTTCAATCCTATGGGAGTACGGAAAGATACGACACGCTGTGCGTAACCAAATGAAAAACGCTTGAAATAGAAATGCCTGCAGGACGGTTTTACAGTTGGCTGTGGAGCGGAATTCAATGTGATTAAATTCATATCGGTTACACTATTTAATAGAAAATCGTGACAACTGACAGCAAATTGGTATTAGGTTCGAAATAGAACATTATAACGTGCAAAAAGACCAATAACGTGTTCGCATGTTGGACGTAGGACATCGAGGTTACCAATAGTATATCATATTAAAATAAAACGGGGATATTAAGCGCAGTATCAAATCACGTATAAAGACGTGTGAAGTACACATGCAGGTGGCACAGAAATATCTCAATGTAACCCATTTCCTCTCGAAGTAGTGGCGGAGATATCGATGAGCACTTGAAGCAGTTGGTCCAGATGTACGAATCAAAAAGGGGCGCAAAATTAGAAGTAAAATTGTTAGTTATCTTGAGTGCTAAAAAACGAGAAATCATACAGGAAGCTGCAATTTTACTTGCTCCAGGATGCTGAATGAGCTATGCTACTATTTAGAAGCCATCCAGATTTCGGCGTCCTGGAAGACTTTAAAATACAATCGACGAGAATCTACGGATAGTTGAATTTAGCAGTAAACGAATCTGGATAAAGTATCTTTATTATAAATATATTACGCAGCTAAATCAAACTTACCTTGAAAAATTAAAATGCTTAACCAACTTGTTAGAGTAGATACGCCAAACGATATCACGATAAGAATCTTCACTTCGTTTAAAAACATCAAAGAAAACACGGAGAAGATAGATAAACATCATTGGGTGACGTATAATTACTATCGCTAAAAATATTTTAAGTTGCGAGAAGATAAAGTTTAAGGACGTTTTCATTTTCCGAGAAATTATCGTGTTGCAATCTTTTTTTTCAACATAAAAAATCAATATTGCGCGCACTGCGGATAAAAATGAGAGTGGACGATTATGGTTCTAGGAACAAAGATTCTTTTCAATGTAAGATTTAAGAAAATGTCAAATATTTGTTGACCGTCATTAAAAACATTCGCTGCGTGTTCAATATTTACTTTATTTTTTAGCATATTATAAAGGTTAAAATTACAAATTATTTAGACAATACATAATCATATTGTACATAATTCATGAAAAACTAAATGAAAACCTCGATAATGTTATGTTGTAATGGCCATGAAAAACCCTTTGGGCACTTAGAACGAGACTTTTCCTGGTTTATTTAACTACAAAATCCGCTTTAGTAGCGTTCTTGGCATAAAACAGGAAATTAAATAAAAAATATGGGAGAAGTGGATGCCCGGCCCCTCCACGGGAATACTAACCCCTATATGCAACGCTGTTATATAATTACATTATATACATTATATGTGGGCAGTGGGCGAAAATATAAGATACTAGTATTACAGTTCGCTCACTGCCCACATATAATGTAGCCTGAAGATGCCGAAAAGCGAAACCCG
>JAGVSQ010008332.1:0-14479 GCA_022683975.1 Rhyacophila evoluta
CAGTGATCTCACACATGGAAGTTTACCAGTTTTAAACAATTTAGAATTTAAAATCAATTTCAATCAAGTACCATCAGTCGAAAATATTAATTACTTAATTTATTCATCAAATTAATGGATAATTGACTATTTAACGCATTCAAACCCTGCATGCAAAATTATGTAAATTTATTTTAATACTTAATATTTTTTTATGCTTTGATATCTATGAAACAATTTTCACAACTTATTATATTATAATATTAAATGATTTGCTTACCATGATAGCCTTTAAAGTAGAACATATCGATTTTTCTAGTATGAAGATTTATTTGGCAGATTTTTACACGAGAACTGATTATCAAATTTTTCAAGCGATTTTTTTTAATTTTTAGCAAAATTTCTTAGCGTTAGATCTATGCGTTGACGCCTTGGACACCGATAGCAATATTTACATTCTTTACGTCCCGTTCACGCATTTTTGCGTGATAGCGAATTTTTGCTGTGGGTCCATTCACTTGTTTTACATGATAAAAATAAACTTAATTTAACTTTAAAAAAAAACGTGCGAACGTGATACAGATATAAAATTTTATCGATAGATGGAAATACAGACGTTCATAATTATTTTGGTAATGTCTAATATATCGATAGCTGTAAGCGGAAAATTTATAAGTCCACTTTTAACTCGAAATGACTTAATAATACAATCTTATTTCACCATGCTATATGCATGTCCCGAATTAATTTAACAATTCAAATTTTTTTTCAAACAGTGCGGACCGGAAAGTGTTGAAACGATGAACTAATGGATTAAAAATCGGCTCTTTAGCGAATTGTTGGATGAAATGTTAATAATTGATATTTCCAGATCTGAGTTGTACATACGGTTCGTATTAGAACGGAAATGGTGAATTATATACACAAGCGTGACCAAATCACAGAGAATACTTAACTTTGTCAATCAACTGTGTCGACCGATGAAATACTTTATAACAATTCAATAAATTCACTTTAAAAGTGTAAGTATTCAATAAACATATAACTCGGTATAAGTTAAGTTGGGCATTAATAAAAGTGAAGGGCCACCGCATTCGCCAGGTCAATGACTCATTGTGCTATTAAACCTACCAAGGTAGCGCGAGTAGAGATGCATTCGTTCATCGATATTCAAGAAATATCGGAAAATATTTCAATACTTCGTCATTCGTCTCACGGAATCCGTGATTTATTTTTAATTATAGAACACCTAGTTTTGCTTTATTCTAATCTCTTCTAAGATCAAATTTTAATATTTTTAAAATTCGAACATTTAAAAAATATACATTATTTTATTTTAAATGCGTTCCTTTTTTAAATATCATATATCATTTTAATTTAAATAAATTAATATTTATTATTAAATACGACAAAATTCGGCTATGACGTAGCCCTTAATTTTTCAAAATAGCTTTTATTCGTTAATCAGAATGTATACAATTTAATACACGTTCTTTCAAAAGGAGTTAAGCTGCAAATGCCGAATTAATGTCTAAATTTAACTTTTAAGATTGAAAAAAGGATGGCCAGTAATATTTACGATCTGTAAAAAGAATTTTTATCTAATGGATTTTACTGTTTTGTTTTATTATTATTTTTTTATATTAATACTATATTGAGAAAATAAAACATTAGTTTTAGTCTTGGTGCACTTCAAGGTTGTGCCTATGTAATGTTTTGACTATGGTTCATAATCATTAAATAAATATTTTTTGTGCCTCCTATAAAAAAAAAATCATGTGGGTTATGTTCTTCTTACTTCTTACAGTCGATATATATCAAATATATAAATTGGACTACCATCTACGTGTGCGCATCAAATTATATTTGTACGTGTGTAACGGAAGCGTCCATTATTCATATGAATGATGTCATACGTCTCAGAGAGGAAGAAACAAAATATTCAAAACAGCTAGATCAGTCAGTGAAAGATATCCGCTTGGACATATCGTGATACTATACGTCAATACACGATATAATAATTTTATAGCTAATTACAATAATTGATCTATCAGAATTTTCATAATTTAAATTTAAAATATAGTTTTTTTACTGGAAATTTGGCAGCCATCCCAATAGGTAAGGAGAACGAAAAGCGAGTATTAGATACAATTCTTAATAGCTCAGAGATTTGAACTCGCAACGCCCATCACTGTGACACGCACGCTTATCTCTCAGCCACCATGGAAACCAATACCACAATTAAAACCAATGGATACTTTCATTCTTAATCTCATCCTTAAAGGTCAATGATGAAGAAATGATTCATAATTGTTATATGGAAAATAGTTACACACATCTCATCTATGACTAATCAGTTATTGGTGACGTCATATAAACATGTTATGCCTTCGGCTTGCTATTATAAGTAATTAATTCAGTAAAATATTGGCGTATGCGGAAGGCTTTGATTTCAAGAATAACATAGCCTTCTGATTGATTTTAATTTCTTAAGTAAAATTTTATATGATATACATGTCCACTGTAAACAATGAAAAAATAATGTGACCCTTAGTTTTTTTAAAATAACTTTTTCCGATTATCATAATAATGTATTTAACACACGTTCTATCAAAAGAATGTAAGCTGCAAATACCGAATTAGTATGTAAATTTAGCCTAGATTTTTGAAAAAAAAGAAAATTTGCTACCGGGAAAAGGATTTTCTAGCACATAGTTTTTTTTAAATAACTTATTTACTTAACATCAGATTGGGTAAATGAAGTACGAGTTCTTCTTCTTCTTCATGCATTTTACGGTTGGGTCTATTTAATATTTTGACTCAATCATTAAATAAACGCTTTTGTGCCTCGTATGATATTTGTTATGTGTGAGTTACGTCATTTCTCATTTCTATTTCATCAAATTTAGCTAAATTCTGAAAAAAATACGAAATATCAAGCATGTTAAATGAACTATTTATAATATAACTACACGCAAGCTTAAAAAAATTCACCAGAAGCAGAGGTGTAGTGATTTTACTTGCTCCAGGGCGCTGAATATGTAGCTACGCCACTGCTTAAATTGACAATAACTTCGGTACTGGTGGTATTATAAAATTCAAAGAAGCAAGACTGGATGCCCAATATGTTAACCGTCAAAAAAATAATCAATCTTCGTTAAAAAAAATCTCTCATAATGAGTATTTAAATTGTAAATATCCATATGGTCCTCAAACGCATTCGTTACATATAAGTTTACCTTAAATAATTGGTGCTTTATAATAAAAAATATCTAAAAAAACATATGCCACCCTCTATATCCGCTCCCTATGGAGCATATGACTGCCACATGACGCCTCCAGGAATCTCTGTCATCCGCCAGCCTTCTTGCATCCTACTAGGTCATGCCAAATTCCCGTAGGCCCGCCGAGTACGTCATATGGATGTATCCGATGATTTTCCAGGACTCCGGAATCTCACCGGTTAGTAGAAGAGACAAACACGGTTCAGGTCTTAACATATATGTATAAATTTAAAATTATGCTATAAAACAATCACTTCACAATGAGCAAGAACAAAGACATATATCTATAACAGATTCCAGTTGAAAATATGGACATATTTCGTAAATTTTCATAGACTGCATCGAGACTTTCCAATGGCATCCACCTGCTAGTTAAAATGCAACGGATGTTAATATCTTTTACTTGAGTGAGAGTGTTTTATTACAAATTTATGAGACACGATCTATTTGTTTTGGAAGGCCATCTTTCTATTCTATCTCAAACTGTCTTTTTTTTAACATACAATTATTTTTATTTCCTTTTTTCTATATATATTATGTCTTGTCTCCCCGGTAGCGTAGTTGAAGGCGTTCGCCCTTCGCAATCTGGGTAATGTGGGTTCAATTGCCCTTCTGTCGGATTTTAAAAATCCGAAAAATAAACGGCTGGATGCCCATCGGGTTGAATATTTGTCCAACAAACAATTCTCGTGAAAAATAATCTGTCAAGAAGTCTTCACATTGCGGAGATCCATATAGTCCTCTTCCAGAGCGGACATCTTTACACTGTGTAGATTCATATGCTTCGCGTTAGGAGCGAGCATGTTATAAAAAAAAATAGTCCATACTTCAATCATATCGAATTTGGAAAGAAAAAAGACGTAACCCTCAACTATTTAAAATGGCTTTTATTCGATAATCAGAATGTATACAACTAAAATCACGTTCTATCAAAAGTATGTAAGCTGAAATTGACGAATTAGTGTCTGAATGTAGCTCTTATGTTAAAAAAAAAGGATAACCTATGACAAACTAGTGAAAAGGCCTTCCACCTAATTAATTTTGTTGGTTTTTCAATACCATATTGAGTAAATAAAACAATATTTTTAGTTTTGTTGCACTTCAAGGTTGTGCGCCTATGTAATGTTTTGACTTTCGTTCAAAATCATTAATTAAACTTTACATTTCCCCTCTAAAATTTTACGAAAAAGAGTGACGTTCTTTTTCCTTTCCACAGTCAATATGCAATCCTTATTTCATTTGTTTTTAAAAAAACATTTTATTCATATTTTTTAGTCATGTAATAAAAATTCTCAATTTGTCCAACTATTTAACTTTTTATACACGTTGAATTATATCCTGCTAATTTCATTTTATATAATGTCTAATGAAGAACATTATTTATTTATCATGTTGTTTATGCATTTAATATTTCACTTGTGACGTTTTCAGCACGTTAAATTAATATATAAATGAAATTTTACGTAGTCAATAATTTAATTTGTCCATCTCGCGCCATGACTTCGTGAATAATTAATTGTCAATGACATATAGAATAGTGCATAACGGATATGAGTAAATAACTCTTTCGTGTATTTACCTATGGGCAAAGGTGTGCAAGACATATTCCTCGATCACCTTGATTTTGTTGACCAAGTTCCTTCACCTGCCTCAACAAATGCTGCAAGTTAATGCTTTTCACTTTCATTAGTGATATTTTTTACCAACAGATCTCAGTCACAGTATCAAGAGAATTGCACAAATTCTTATTTAAAATTACTTAAATATTTTCTTCTATTATGAATTATTATAAATGGATTTATTTAGCTGTGTATATGGTTATGTAACCAATTACTTCTTGCTATACCACTAACTTCATATTAAATCCACAACCACAAACTGCATATTAAAAAAAAATTCTAAGAATTTTGCCAATAAGAAAGCATGAGGCCAAGGCTACGGTAGATGCCATGGCGATAGAGCGATAGCAGCAGAGCGTCGGCAACAGAGATGCAAAATAGCTATAAATAAGTGAGTCCGCAAGTGATCGAGTTGTTGTAACGACAACGTGTTGTCGCGCTGTCGAACTTACTTACTCATCTATTTATTAATATGTTGCATTTCTTTTGCCGTCGCCCTGCCGCAGCGGCATTTATCGTCTTACGAATTATACTCGTAAACCAAGTTTCTTTGTGTTTCATTTTTAAAAATACTATTCGTTCCAAAAGCTGAGTTAATTGATCTCTACTATGAAGACGAATTTCGATAGATTTTTATCGATAAATTTGCTTTGATATACGAGTGCTTTGAATTACAAACTCGTTTCCCGAACGAATTATACTCGTAAACCAAGGTTCTGCTGTGTTGCATTTCCATCACCATATTTGTTTCAGAAGCTCAGCAATGAATCTCTACACTGTGAAGACTCGTTTTGATAGATATTTATTAGAATTGTTTAGCAGCATGTTTCTTAAACATCTTTGTCCAGTTGAAGGATTCGAGCTTATGATCTAGGACAACAAAGCACGCGCGCTTGGCTATCGGCTACTTGCACGACAATATTGTAATACTTAATTAATTAATAATTAATACATTTAACGATCCCTTATAAGCACAAATATTAAGCCACAGTATAGTTTGTACCTAATTTTAAAGCGAATACTAATGACTTTAGCAAAAGTAACGTACAGTTGTTTTAATATCTTCAATGAATAGAAAACACAATTTAAAATTCTCGACTCAGATTAAGTCTTCCATTTTTTTAAAATTTTATATTCTTTTGATTAGTGTTATTCAATTTTAATTTTATTATATTAAATTGCGGAGTTCTCAAACATAAGTTCGTGTGCCTTCGTATAAAATAAAATCTGTTAGGTGCATTAAATTATCTACTTGCAACGACATGGAAACATATCTATAGACAAAAACACAATATTGACACACTTCTATAATCATAATTTATGACCAGGTGCTTACTTTAACACTCGTAATCCTGTAAAAATGTAGATAACAACTAAGTGACATAATAACTCTTTTTCATTACAGGAGTACACATAATTATCGTTTTGTCAATCACTTCTGAAAATGTGTACTGCAGTATCAGTTACTAGAACTGTCTGATGTGTTATCAACTAGGGATTGTTTAAAAACCGACTTTTCAAAAAACCGATTTCTTGGTATTAAAAAAATGATTTAATCGGTTTTAAAAACGGGCTAATGCGGTTGAGTGGGTATTGGTTAAATCTGAATGTTCGGTATGTAAAAATCGCTTTTCTGGATGAATTTTTTAATTAAAAAAATAAGCGACACAGTATATGGCTCTGCCGCTCTTGCTTATGTTGGTCTGTATGTCCCTGATGACTACCTAAGAAATCGAGAACATCAGCTGTTTTTCATCAGGTCTGTCCTACTTACTTAGTAGAATAGTAATAGGCATGTTAGCCTTCTGTATTTTTTTTTAAAATCTCTCTTTGTTTATTTTAATATTTTTACAAAATCACCATTGTTTTTTTATGTGTTCTCTTTTGATATTTTTGCTATAATCATATTTATGTCGTGTTGTAAATGTATTGAACCTATAATTTATAAGGTTACAATATGTGTAAAATAAATAAATTATTACTTTATTAAAACACATCAGTTTGTTTATTTTTATGAGATGGAAAAACACGTATGAATAATATTAATATTAATAATGTATTGATAGTAATTTCATAATAATTCTTCTCTTAATTACAATTCATGATAATAACATAAAATCTCTCATGGTTTTTTTTCTCCTGAACAATGGAATATATGCTGCTAAGTGGTTTTGCTGTAGAAGCGACGATATATAAATAACCGTTCTTATTTGGGGTTAAAAGAAACCATTTGATCTTGAAAAAATATTATTTTTGGTACACTGTATCAATTGAAGTAATATTTATATTCGGACAACGAAAGGTTAGACAAAGATTTTTAAATAAATCTAAGGCCCGGTCCAGACAGAAGCGAACGAAGGCTTATAAGCGAATACTCGGTCCGATGTGTATGGATGCTAGGATTCTGCCTTCGTTCGCTTCTGTCTGGACCCGGCCTAATTATTTGCAAAATAATGATTATATATTACATTCGTAATAACACAATACAGCACACAAAGAGATAACTTCCTACTTAAAATGATATATTATGCAAATTATCAATCTGAGTCATGATAGTTAAAATAATTGAAAGGATGTTATGTCATTGTATTCGCCTACTCTAACATTATTCTGCCATAAAAAATGCCATAATAATAAATACTTCTTGAGTCATGTGCAATATTAGTTTTCACTTTGCAGATAAATCAACTAGGATATGAACACACAGGAGTGTTTGATACTTCATTAAGGTGCAAATTCAAACATTTATGCATGTTATTTCTAATGTGGGATTGTCTTTACTCGTAGAATTTACTGAAGATATACAAGAGAGTGGTTCTCTGAGACTATAGAGGATGCCGGAGAAATCAAAACAAAAACGGACACTAAAAAATGTGTTGCACCAAAATATCGTTTCAATTTGACCCTACAAATAGTATTTATGGATAACAATAATTTCTATATTATACGTTTTTCATTTCAAAGTTGTGCTAACATAACAGTAGTAATACCAATGAGAGAGCAATGGCCGTGCTTAACGAAATTGTCTCAGTTATCTTCCATCTGAGTGAGGTCATATAAATCGATGTTATTTAATAAGTTTCAAATAAAATAGATCTCCCTGGTAACCAAAAGATTGGCGTGCACGTTTTGCATCTGGGGAATGGGGATTTAATTCAGACAGCTGCTGGATTTTTTTAAATCAGAAAATGCACAACTGGATCTGTATTGGCTTGAGCAATTTTCTATCAAGCAAATCTCGTGATAAATAATCTGTCAATGCGTCTTCACATTGCGGAGATCCATATACTTTACTTTTGAAGTGGACATCTTCACACTGTGTAGATCCATATGCAACATATTGGGAGCAAACATGGCCTAAAAAATCTTATATTTATATAGTATACTTACTTTAATCTTTCAAATAGTATTTTACGTAGAAAATACAAGCCACTCTATTCCATTTTTCTTATAAAAAAGCGCCCATCATATTAAAGCGCCTTTGAACGGTGGACAATCTGCACAATAGCACGAATCCGCCCTGTATTGCTTATTCGTATAACTTCGATTTGGTTCATTGAGCATTTTTTATAGAAAGTCTTAACAATCAGGGCCGCGTCGTAGTAATATCCAGGTTATGCACCATACAAGGGTACTGGGTAAGGGTAAGGGTAATAAATATGATAGGCGCTTTCTTTACATGAATACTAGAATATATTAAATGACACCGTATCAGTCCCAGATTGAAAAATTTAAAGACAAATTGCACTGTCAGTTTTGTGCTGCATCTAATATTAGTACGCTCGTTACAGTACAGTACAATAGACATACAGTCCTGCATTTTTTTTCTGACAGATGAGGAATTGAATCTGCATTCCTCGGATTACTAGGCGCACACGCTACCAACTACGCTACTGGAGAGACAAATATAAGATACTTTTATAAAATACTTAGATAAGGACTAGAATGTCTAACATATGCAAGCTATAATTTTCATTTAATAATTTATTTTTGTGTATATCTTTACAAAAACACAATTTGATTTTACAATTATTTCAGGAAAACTTATAGGGGGGCACAAACAACTTTTTGCCCAAAGGCGCCTCCTACCCAGGGCGTGGCACTGAGACAATCGAATATTATTTCAGATTACAGTAATACCCTAGCAACTCAGTTGTTATATTCGGCTTTTTACAACGTCCTCTGTGTCACGCTCTAAATATTATAACACAAGAGGTTTGTTATGTTCACTTGAAGATTCAATCGAGCGAAGTAAAGTGTGACGCGGTAGCATAAATACCGCTTTTCATTTTTGTACTATTATTCCTACTTGTCACCTTTAAGTTAAAGTAAATTTTGCTTAAAAGACACGGTAGATTGAATGGCAAATGTTACTTGCCTTAAGGCAATGCCTCTTACCCAGTAATCGATTACGTCATCATTGGTGACCAATTTTCTTGACAATGTGGTACAACCATCAGATGTCATCCTATTTATTTAACTTTTCTATATCGTAATTTTCATTATCTTTTTTTTTTTCATATCCACGCTCTAAATGAAGAATATGAACACCACTTGCCACTCCAAGAATTCCCGTCGCCTACCAGTATTCTTGCGTCTTTCCCGGTCATGCATGTATTCCGTAACCGAATATATTCTGTATTTTTTTCCTACCTTTTACCTAGCTGAAACTATATGGAGCCCGCTGTCGATGCTCAAAGTTTTGTGGCTATTTTATCTAGGGTGGGTACCGAGAAGTTCAGATATTTCCCTTTCCCTTATTAAGCTATCTAATAATCCAGCTATAAATGTTTCAATGCTAAAAGCTGTTCGAGGAGAAAGCAATTAAGAAAAACCTCTCTTCTGAATGTATTTATGTAGAGGCTAAATCCTCTTTGTATGTGGTTTCAATATAATTGTGTTTATGTTTAATCCAGCAAACCCAAAAATTTTGAAATAATATCACACCGACTTTTGGTACATTAAGCGATAGAATCGATGTTGTACCAAAGATGCGTAAACAGGTTTCTATGAGTAAATAAGCTTTTTTGCGATTTTTTAGTTTATTTAATAAAATTAAAATACCATAAACAAAATGAATGAATAAATTAATGAGCAAACATACCCTTTTTTACACTGTATTGTATAGAACGTATCCACCGTTTAAAAAGGATCTTCGGTTCATAGAGATTTCTTGGACTTCCAAGACATCGAAAACCGATCGGCTGAAAGAATAGATAGATCAGGTTAAGACTTCCTTGAAGTATCCGCAATATGTGATCGAGCCAGGTCCAACGTCTCACTATACAAAAAAATTTACGTGCTATTAAAAAATATATAACGTCCTAAATTGAGCTTAAATTAATATTAAATTTGCTGCTTTTTTTTGTGGCAAAAGCAGATAAGACATTTTTTAGTGTCACAACTAATCTTTGAGGTTTAATTTTGAAAAGGAATACAATGGAACAACGTTGAATATTAAAGGAACAAAATTAAATATAATCGAACACAGCTGGAAATTAGTGGCTTGATTCTGACAACTGCTGGTTCCAAAGATACCCGACTTAATGCTGATATGAGTTAAGCAATAGAATGATAACTAATACTCGTACCAAGGTAAGTTTTTGTTTAATAGATATTTTTGTATTCAATTTCTGATGTGGACATCTTCACACAGTGTACAATCATAATATGTTCGGAGCGGACATTTTAAAACAATGCATTTAAATGTTTGGGTAATTTATTATAAAGCATGGTCAGAACAACTGATGCAAATGTTGTCCTAAATATATGCAATTTTTGATGCCGGATAGGACAACGAGCAGATTTTAAAATTACAGTCTTCAAGATTCAAAACCGGTCATATATTTTTTGTTAACCATATAGTAAGCATAGTGATTTCAGCGGAATGTCAAGCTAGCTGTTAATATACTCTGTATGACTTTTATATATTCTTGCCCATGTATTTTTATCGATTCTTTATAACGACGATATTCATTTAATCGTGACTTTGATGAAGTAAGGTGATCCTTACACCTGGATCATCTAATGCTAATGTCATATTATCATCTTCAAGTTAGCCAGATATCAGCATCCAGGACGCTAAATACGATGGATCTATATAATGATTACACAATATGAGCAGTTATGAGAAGATTGCCAGAATCAAATATCGAAGATGTCAGTTGGTATTCAGATGTTCGACTTAGGAAGTAAATAAAAGAAGATTTAAGTGTCAACCATATAAAAAAGACGAATACATACAATAAGAGTAGTACAAATTATTTTGGCGCCCTTATCGAATATCAAATATTGTGCCCTTTTCGTTTTATTTTTTTAATAACTAAATAGCAAAAACATGATTAAAGAAGTAATTTTATATTCTGAATTATTTAAAACTGGTAAACTTCCATATGTAACATATATCTTCCATATTTTTACATATGGAAGTTTACCAGTTTTAAATAATTCAGAATTTAAAATCAATTTCCATCAAGCACCAACAGTCGAAAATATTAATTAATTAAGTAATTTTATTATGAAAATTATTTATTTTAATAAAATTAACTTGTACAACATTAAGAATGTTTTACTTTACGTTCTGAGCGCCCCTCAGGTATTTGCACCCTTGGCAAATGCCCCTTTGCCAATACCTTTATACGGCCCTGTACACAATATAAATAATGATGAATATTTATGTCAGTATCACATTTCAGTAGATAATGCAAAGTTGGAACAAATAATTTTATTATATTGTTTATTAGCGAGAACTTCATCTGAAAATATGTATCCTACTAATCGAGCATCATTAGTCTTTAATCAGTACTGGGAAGAGTTCCTGCGTATGTCTCTTTTATATTGCCTTCAGCATATTTTGTGCTGTAAATCAGTGATAGTCAACCTGGCCCTAGTGGGCAATTCAAGCTTTCATAGTGATTTTATAGTGGGATTTTTCCCAATGATTTTCGAGTACTTTGTAGGTTCGCTAAATTAAGTTATTGCGAAGCCGGTGGGCGGTTAGAAAATTTTACTATAAAATGACTTAAAATAAGACATGATAATCTGTTTTTAATATTTTATTAAACGAGTAACAAGTCACTTCTTTATAGTGTAACAAAGCTGTAACAGTTTTCGCTAAAGGCTGCCTACAGTGATTCTAAAACAATTACCCCAGAATAAAAACATTGCAATATACAAAAATAATAAGGAAAAAAATTAAATTAACATTACTAGACCTAATTCAGCCTAACCTGACTTTACCTAATCTAACCTATATTAATCTCACATCTAGTGACGCACCGTGGGTAGAGAACGTTCTTGTGCAAAAAGTTTTGAAGATACACCGATTTATATCTTGAAAATTTTCTGAATATTTTATATTGTACTGTATACTTTTTATGCGACTATCATTGCCTAAAAATACTGGATAATTTATTAGTAGATATAAAACGGTTGATTATCTTTGCTGTAAAATCATCAATGTATTATCTGTACGCATTATTTTTTTATTAAAATTGTGAATCGAATGGTGAATAATTTAATTAACGTATTTCAAAAAAATCATAGGCGTATATTAAATGTATGATGATTAATCAGTCATTTTTGGTATTAGAGTGTGAAATAGGCATTCGGAAAAAACCAAAAAAACACACACACTTATCAAATTCATACGTGTATAAAAATCACATTGATAAAATTATTATGTCATGATGTAATCTTTGAAATAACATAATCAATCATAGATAATACACGTAACAATACGAAATTTTTCTAAAGATATTTACAATATAAGATATAATTAACTGGATTATAAACCGCTTGATTTTATAATAATCCACTAAATACTTCCCTAGATAAACCAATTCAATTGAAAATATATTATAACAATATAAATAATATATTGATCTTTGCACATTTGTATCGATTTTCACAAAGATATTTATATATTTCACTACCTAATGTGCCCACCATCCACTCGCCCCGTCTTTACACCTGGTCTTAATCAGGCGTATCCCGGAGCTCTGATATCGAAAAGCGATCTAATTTATTTGACGGGAATGTCCCGGGGGTAAATATTACCCGATACTTAGTTTTCCACGCATTTAAGTGTGCTGAAAGTAAAAAAAATAGAATGAGAAAAAAGGGTAATTGAAAAAAAAATTAAGACTTATATATTTATATATGTATACTATAATTACGTTAATAAAGTATAAAATGTCTCAATATTTCATTATCAGTGTGCGCAGTTCAATGTGCGCGCAGATGTCTCGTGAGAAATTCGGTACGCAGTTGTATTGCGTGCAGTTCTCATGACACCTCATATATTACGAGTCCTTGGTTGATAAGTTTTGTTTATGAGGGCGATGATATATCCTATCCAGATCCTTACATAAAAGAAGGAAAATTTCACTATTTATTCATATTTCAAAGATATTTAAATGTGAATTTAAACGTGCCTATTTTGCTATGATAAACAACCATTGACAAAATAAATTTATTATTATATTAATAATACAATGACATGTAATACTTATCACTTGTAACAGTGACTTTATCAATATTTAGACGATCTTATCATTGTACTTAAGATTTAGTTGGACTGGTAAAGTGGAAAAAAAGTTTTTCCAGTGACTGAGTAAGAAACAGGTAACTAAAATAACTTAAGATATCATTAAATACGTAATTAATGACACTGCTGTCTAATTTCGATCAATATCTCACTGGCCATGAATATAATGGAAATTTTCAATCAAATAAAATAACAATTATTATTTGTTTTTGTAAGCAATATATATATTATATATAAGAGAAAATCAGAAAACCCAGAATTGATAAGCAGCACTTACTTAGAAATTTATTTTTTTATTCTATTATATATTACATATTATGATACTACCGCATACTAAGTCTTGATAACACATGTCTACCACGGGTTCTGATGGAACTGTGGTATGGCCTAGTTTGCAATGAGAATATAAGAGAATTGACCATGCTAAATGCACCTGTTTCGGATGCTCCAGACTCATAACCTGACTTGCCTATTTTTTAAATCTTCTTGATTTTGGTACCATGGGAGGCTGATGTATACTATATACGAAAGTATTCAGCTGAGCTACATGATTAATGCATACCTAAGAAGGATGCAAGAATATTGGTGAACAACAGAGACCCTTGCAGGAAACATGTGCTGCTCTAATTATTAAGGGGTGGATTTCTAAGAATATGAAGATAATGAGAGTTGTCGTGTGTTACTATTCCGAAATTAATGTACAGACATTGATTCCAAATAACGTTGAAAGCTAGAAAACTTTTCTCTAATCAAATATCGTCTCTTTAAAGGTAAAACTGTGCATTTTTGGACAAAATTACTTTTTTTGATGGATCTTTTTTGTTTTGTATAGACCCCCTGCTTTCCTAATATTGATTTTTTTACCAATTTATCAATTATAAATTTGTTTTTGAATCAGACACAGAACTACTCACTTTGATAGGGTTCACTGTAGAATAAAAATCTTTAAAATAAAATATATGTTGGGTTTTATAGTTATACATTTATTAATTATAACGAAAGAAAATGCAAATCTAACATTTTTACATAAAACCCATAATTTTAAATGG
>JAGVSQ010008333.1:0-14479 GCA_022683975.1 Rhyacophila evoluta
TTTAAAATCAATTTCCATCAAGCACCATCAGTCGAAAATATTAATTATTATCATTTAGGGAAAAACTAGATAATGGTAATAATGATCATTATGTTGTATCGAATATTCTTGATATTTAAGATTGATCACGACATCAGTTATATGGAGATTACTTTTACTATCCACAATATCAAATCAAGAGTTAAGTGTTTTATAGATATGACACAGCACTGAATTAACGCTCTGATTAAATGTGATCATCGCAACAAACCCATGATATTTAAAATATTTTATTAATATTCAACACTCAACAAAAAAAATAACAATAACAAATGTAAGTGTTATAGTTCCCATACAAAATTATTATATATATTTATTAACATATTATACATTATTGATGAATCGTCCCAATGAATAAAGCATTTTAATACATAACACCATAACCTTGTAATTATCCAGATGAATTGATTTTAACCCATGATTTTAAGAACATCTCTTAAGTAACATATACAAAAAACTTTATGTAACAAATTTTATTCAGCTGTAATTTAATATTTAAATGATTTTTGTATATTTGAGATATGACAAATCAATGATAAAAATCCTTAAAACATGATACTAGGAATACACATCTAATAAATAAAAGCTTTTAAATCTCTCTCAAATAAAGAGATGTTATGATGCATTTATGAAAAAAACAATATTATGGCTGCTATTAACAATATAATAATAGGTTTTATGCACATATTATAATAAGTAATGCTCAAAAAATCATGAAAATATACAGTAATTTCCGGTAAATTGAGATAATTCGAATGAATATACAGGAATATACTTTACTTGTTTATTCATTTATATAACATTTTATTTGAAAATGTCCTAAGATTGTGATAATTTATTTGCCATTGCATAAAAATATATATAATTGGATGATCCACTTTATTGTAATTAATGTTCTGTCCAAGTTAAAAGTTTTCTTGCCCCAATGTACTAGAAACTACCGTATCTATAATTGACATGTACGCCACAAAATTTTGAAAGTAATAAATGTGTATATTGCAAACACAAAACCAGAGGGTATGGTAACATGAATGAATACTTTTTCTTTATTTTTGAACATAGACAATGTGTAGCCATAATGGAATGAAGAAAAACATTTGAAACGCCATCATTATGTGCGATTTATATCAATTTTTCTGATGACTTTGCTGAAATCCAAAGATTAAAAAAGGACATCACTATTGAAAGTCGTCACACACTTATACTTCTGAGTAATCAAGTATATTTCTAACAAAATAATAAAAATATAAAAAAAATATTAAACCTTTAATAATAAAGAATTAGACTTACTATATTCTACCTTCGTCTTTATTATCTTACATCGACAGATATCAACAATGAAATGTATTCAACGCAAAAATAATGCTTTATTTTATAATGTTTTATAGTGAGACCGAGCAAAGCATTGGTTTTTAGTCATGTAGTAAATAAAATCGGCAATATTTGATTGAATATACAAATAATATTATTACTTAAGATTCTCACTAAACAGACGCCTGTTCTCGTGATTCGCTATTATCAAAATTATTTGGAGTTTGATTTTTACAACCAGAGAGATATTGCCAAATCATGATTACCACCCAAACAGCTTATGTGAGAAGGTGAACGTGGTCAAAGGTATTTGTACTTGATACTGTACTTGCACACACAAAAAATATTCTCAGTCTAAAAGCAAATTGATATTCTTCCGTTATATCCATATTTCTTTCTTATCAATGTTACCACACATATCTTAAACGTAGTACAAACCTACACATACATGCAGTAAAAACTGTTTTAAAATACTTTCCCATGTATTTCAAAAATCTCATTTATTTCTTCAATGTGAAAGTCCATATTTTATATGAAATTCCATGGAAAAGATTCCTTTCGGTACCGGATATTGTATTTATGAATAACATCCATTTTTTCTCCACATTTTTCTTTTCTTGGAATGAAAAATGTGGACACATAAAAGTAAAGTAAAATTATAATCAACCAAAAATGAACACTATGCTCTTATTAGCCAATATTTGAGCAATTATTCAATTGTTTTTTTTTAATGGAAGGCATATGAAAAAAAAACATTTTTTAATCTGATTCAAAATTTCAATTTGAATTCTATTATGTACAATTAAAGTTTTGCCACGGTGTGTAGGCCTAAAAATGATGACACTGCCACCAGTTGAACGTATATAAAAGCAAAATCACATAATCCCAACACTTTTACTAAATAGAAGCAGAACAACATCATTTGAAATGATCTGGCAAAACAACCCATCAACCAAAGCAGTCCAACACCTAATTGTAAAATTTACATTTTTTCATTTATTATAAATTCACTATTTATGGCTCCTGGATTCATCACAAGCAGTTGTATGGTTGATCATTCAAAAATAGCTGAACACTTAAATGAATTATTATTCTAGATTCAAAAAAATATATTAAAAGCAAATGCTATCATCTACAATCACATGGATTATTTGCTCTAGCAGAATACTATGCTATAAATAAATAAATTAGATGTTGATGATGAATCTGTCATTATTTGAAATGCAATAAAAAAATACACTCTTCAAAGATTAGAGGAATTAGTAATCAATATTCTTACATTTCTTTCAATTTCGCAACTCTATTTTTTGGAGTTATTATTTTTTTAATTACTGTATAAATAAACATCATTAAATATTAAACATTCCAAACAAAAAAGTGTCTTCAATTAAAATTTTGACAATGATTTAACAGCGAAAATATTTTTAATCCAATAGAATTATAAATCAGTTTAAGTATTCTATTATTGTAAAAAGTAACTAGTAGAAAAATAACTTGCTTAACTTTAACTTGCTTTTAGTATTACGCAAAGACAATAATAAATATTCACGATGTCAGTTTAAATTGACGTATTTCCAGACATACTAAAAACCATTCTGGATTCAATTATTAATTGTATTCATCCGTCATTAACAAGATGTTTAATTTGAATAAAATGAGCAAAAAGTTTTACTACAAACAAACCGTTTGAAAGATAAGTGTTTATTTTTCATCGAATTGCATATCTACTTGAAGATTTATTGAGATCTATTGATATAAGAATTAAAAACTTTTAAATGTGTTGTAGTTGAGATATTATATTTAAGAATTGGAGCCTTATATATCATAATTAAAAATGAAATAACAAAATATTAAACATACCTCAATTTCATCCAGCATGGTCTGCCATTTTTTAGCCATTTGTGTTGTACCAATTCTATCAAAATAATCAGCTCTCAGTATCAATTCTTGCCTCATTTCGGTCAATCTATTCACAGGTATACTATCAACAAACTCTAATTCCTTCTCCATATCTTTCAAGAACCTTGTAAGGTCTTCCAAATTCGGCTCTGGAACCCCAGATGTTTTTAATTTCTCCCACCTGTCATTCAATTTATCAATAGATTCTTTTAGTGGTTCCAAATATATTGCTTCACACTGTTTTGAAAACTCTTTATAGTTAGTATTCAGCTTATCACGGATGGCCTCCATCCTTGACATTTCCAACTCGAGAGTCTGCTGTCCCATACTCCCGACAAGACTATCCAACCATTTATTCAAAGATGTCAAATCATTTTGAATTTCCCTTGCCATTATGAGAGCGTTTTCTAGCATCTGTTTGGATTGAGTAATTTGCGCCCCTAATTTGTTGTATAATTCCTTAAGGGTGTCAATTTTTTTTGAAAAAGCCTGGGGGTCTGCAACTGACTTTTCTTCTGCCATCTTCCTTCCAGACTTAATAATCGTTTCGACTTCAGATTTCATCTCACTTAGCGTGCGATAGAATCTCTGTTTAAATAGACAAAACAAAGTAAGAATTAGTAACAGGACAACCACAAAAAGACAAACATAACAATTTTGCATTCTAACCGGTCCACAAAAATACGATAAACTAAAGAGTCCTGAATTTATTTGTACATTTTCAAGAAGTCTTTATACACAATCAGAATGTTATATATTTCAGTACTTTTAAACTGATCTTTTGGACAGCACATATTGAAAAACTAGATGTGTTTGCAATGGCCTTTCAATACAATTGCTGTTATTGCTCATGATCTATGTTTGAATGAGTTAGTGCATTGACTGTCCCCACCGTGGACTCATTGATGACATAATTACGTACAATTAAATCATCAGACCGTGACTGCAGTATTCCACAGGGTGTTGATGTTATTGAAGATATTTATAATGTAGCCAGAGATAATTGTAAATTTTTGACATTATGTCAATAGAAGATCAAATCGTTTAATAGAATACATATTCACAAAATTACAAAAATATTCAGCATTGTATTTTAATTATGGATAGAAATGTATACACTTATGCTTTAAGAGTAAATGCCTTAGCCATAATAGGCAAAATAATAAATTGTAAATGTACTAATAAATTTACTGTAAAAAGCATTCACAGACAATGAGCATAGTAAAAACATAAAAAATGAACACAAAAACATAACCAATTACAGAATTTTAAATATTTTTTAATATTAGTAAAAATTATCGATGCAAATGAATTCACTGATTATATAGCCAATTTAAATTATAGAAAGAAATTTAAAGTAAGGTTTTGTGTGTCCAATTAGTCGGAATACAAACTCACTAGGCAATGTTTGAGTTGGCCTGTAACATCTTCAGGTTCTGCTCCAGCCAGCTCTAGGAGGTCGCATCCTCGGTAGACAGCTCGCAGTTCTCTTAGGGCTCGGTTAAGACGAGCCTCCATACCATTTCCGTTGCCTGTGAACGATTCCAGCAATGCTTCTGACTCGGTGAAACTTTTCTAAAGAATCAAAAAAGCAACATATCACACAATAGAAAACATTAAAGATTTCCAACAAAAATTCTGAAGTAAAACACATATCTTTAAAGCATGTCAATAAGGCCATACTTTTTAGTTGTAATGAATTTATCACTAGCACACATTTTCAACATAAATAAGGCCTCAATATCCAATCCAATCCATTTATTTCAGAAGATTACATTTATTAACAGACATAATCTCTTTTTATGAGAATTATTAACCAACCTTATACTAAGCTTTGAGAACAGATGCTTGCGGCGGATTTTGGGAATACGGTGATATGACTTTGTTTGCAATGAGTAGATAAGAGAACGGACCGTGCAACCACTCATTACTAAAAGGTGAAGTTGTGACCTGCCCATTTTCAGACCGATTGGATCATGGAAGGCTACTAAATAATATGCATGTGTAATATGCTAAAACTACAGGATTCTGGAATGAACTGGGAAGATGCTAGAGTACTGGCTGGCAAAGGGGATTCTTGGAATATTGCCAGGTGGTATCCATATGCTCTACTTAGGAAATAGATATACATTGAGAAGAAGAAGAATTATACATTAACATGTTATTAGTTTGGTGGTTGAGGCATAAAAAGAGGGAAGCTCGAAGTAGTATCTACTTTTGTTACAATGTCCCTCAAGTAATCTAGCAGACTTATTATCAATTTTTCCCTTGTGATTTGTGATTGAGTCTTTTATATAAATTAATAAATTGTTTTCAAGCTTTATTATTATTATTACAGCAAGAAAGATGGAGGACGCATTTATTTGAATGTGTAATAAAAATAATATAATAATCTAATAAAACACTCTGTTTGGAATAAAATAAACGTTAAAGCTGATTGGTAACCCTGTATACAGGATAAAAATGAGATTACACTAATTGAAAAACCATTGGGCTCACAGGTAGATGCAAAGTGACATAATCACTACGCAGAGAAATAAACACAATTAATAGAAGTGACTCCCTATTTCACAAATCAAATATTCTGAAATGTAAACACACTAAAATAATCGCTACATATCAAGACTATAATAGAAAAAAATAATATTATTCAGCAAATTACTTACGCAGTTAAACCAAATTACACTTTTTTACTTATTGAAAATACTCTTGAAGGTGGGGGCTTTCAAAATTTTGGTTGCTCTGAATTTGAATTTTATGTAAAAGACCATGAGCTACAACAATAGTTTTTAAAAACCTAACGAGAATGACAATAATTATTCATATATCTATCTAACAAATCAACATATTGCCAAGAGTTGACCTCGTAACATTTGAAAAAAGGAACTTACCTGCAATAAATTTAACTGTTCCTTTAGTCTACTGGCAGCCACATGTTTTCCGACGTCTTGATATGCTTTGATTTGAGTTTCCATGTCCTTTAACGCTTTCTTCTGAGTTTCGAAACCATCAACAAGCCTCTGCAATAATGATAACAAAAATAAAATTACAAATAGATCAATCACTACAACTTGTTTATTGACTTTATTTTTTTGGCAGCTTGACTTGTGTATATCTATTATAGATAGATAATGTTTGTTTAAAACACAAAAAAATATGGACTTTAGAAATAACAAATGCATTCACATAATGAGACATCGGGGAAGAAATTAATAAATACTAAGGTAGTTTAAAAAGTTTCATTATCAATCATGAAGATTTATGATTCAATTATTATTTGTATCCACAAATTTCATCCAATTTTCTTCAGGTTTTTAGTAATAAGTGATTTATTAAATTTTAATAAAGTTAGTGCAGTAATTTTAAAACATTCCATAAATTGATTTATAAGTGCAATATTAAAACATAATGATTAATACAATTATAAATATTACATTGTGTAACAGGCACATTAAATGATATTCAAACCTGATGTTCCTCGGGTAAATCCTGGGCTGTCAGGTCACTTTCTAACCTGTCGGTGAGCAGCGAGGTAGCGTTCTGAATCCACTGTTGAATGTTGACGATGGTTACTTCAAACTTTGTTGCTTCATTCACAGATGTCTCCAGCAGTTGGGTTCGTGCAGCGGCCTGCGTGCAAAATTGTTTTATGCAAAGGCGTGAAACGTGCATTATTATTAGTGTTTAAATTATTGTACTTTAAGCTGAGAAGATTGAAAAAAATAACTGCTGTGTTACATTTATTATGTTAATTATTGTTTGCTGTTTACTGAAGACTGTCAGGTTACTATGCCTAAGATTTATTTAGTGGAATCAAAGAATGCTGGCATGGGCTTCAAGATGACAAATCTGTTATTAAATGACTAGGAATCCTGGATGCAACACATAGTAGCCAGGGATCAAATATCAAATGTTGGGAAAGACCCAATGGATACTTGTGGTTAGATGAGACAACAGCAAAAATATGCAGTGCAAGCCGTATAAGTATCGTTCAGCACAATTCATATAAAAGGATTATTTCAGAAATAATAACAATCGAAGAATTTTGCATTTCATACTAGCATCAGGCCATTTATTATCAAAATATTGGATGCAGGCATGGCTATAAAACTAAGAAACAAAAGTCTAATATAAGAATATATAAATGCAATACTTAAAACATGCATTCAATTTACAAAATGCCCATCACACTAATCAAATCTATTCGCAAAGAGGTTTATTTTACTGCTAAAGAAATCTTATAGTAAAAAAAAAATGTTCATGAAGATCTTGTAAAGAAAACTCATTTTTCTCTCTCTAAAGTCTCTTTATTAAGATTATATATAGCTGAGGTACATTAATAGTCTAAGTAGGTTAAGTATAGGAAATTAGAAAAATTTATAGACAATTTTATTGTGTGAATTATTATTAGGTGTTTACATTACAAGAATTCAATCAATTTAAAGATTTTTAAATAGAAATTATCAACTCTTAGGCATGCATAATCTTGTGAAAGCATTCATTCATACCGTTATATTAATCATGTCAATAATTTATTATTTAATTATTTTTTATCATAAGGCAAATGTGAACTGTTTGATAGAATAATCACCTGCTTGTTGAGTGCGTTCCATCTGTCGGTGACAATGTCTACCTCAGTGCGAATTACTTCAGGCATGATGTGTGCATCCACGAGTTGTTTTCCAACACTTTGAATCCTCGATAGGCGATCATCAGAATGATTACGGACATAATTTTCCAAGTCCTACAAAATATGCCAAAATTAAATATGAAAAATAGTAGTTACATTGATAATCTTTAAAGAATAAAAATTAATATTCTATTGTTTAGCAGATAATTACATGTTAATTAAATGTCTCATTTTTCCCATCAAAATTTTAAGACCTATTCATTACAGAATACAATCAGAATGAAGGATACAATACCAAATATATACACACAATATACTATGAGGAGTCACCGGTTCAAGTTATAGCCACGTACAATGCTACTGAACCGCAGTAATCAAATGGGAACCGATTAATACTAATGTCTTACTAGTGGGTGTATCTGAAGGGTGGTAAGCTTCGTACGCATCGAAAAATTGAAAATTGCTATGTTCATAGTTGACTTTACACAGCACCTGGCAAAGTAAAAAGAAATGAAAATACTTACATAGAGCTCATCAGATATTTCTTCAGCATCGGCTGGATCATTTGGACTCTTACAAAGTTTTCTCTGGAGTCCGTCCAGCCACGATTTCTCTTGAGTCAGCCAGGCTCTCAGTTCTCCATACTCCAATGAAGCTTCTTGGATAACCCTATTTATAACATTAATGGATCAAGTGATTAATATTATACATGAAGCAACTATTGATAATAAATTGAACACAAATAATTCAAAGCAAAATCAACAACACTGTTACTATGACAAAATTACTAAGGGTGATAAGGAGACAAAAATATTCATACTTGCAACGCTCGTAAATAGCATCGGTGACTTGGGTCCATCTGGCATTCAAGTGGGTAAATTTTCTAGCCAAATCGGTTAGTGGGTTTCCTTCAGACTGGAGGATCATATCATTTCCTATAAATTAAAATCATTTCATCATTATTTAACAACAAATTATGACAATATATATGATTTCAAGGTCAAATAGTCACTATGATTAATTAAAATTATTATTTTCACTCATTTGAAATATATTCAATTTTGTGATTTTGAATTGGCAAATTTAATAGTAATGAATGCTTCTAGAAGACATACAAATTTATGAGAAATAATTTCAAGAGAAATCAGATTTATATATGATATCAATTCATTGATCCACGTCTTCATAAGCTGCTGAAATTGAATAACAGTACAGGGAATTACAACACGAATTGTATACCTACCAAAAATTTTAAACAAACTACAATAGCCAATCTAAACAAACAAAATTTTAAATGTAAAACAGTTTTGGCGCGTCATCTTGATAACACGTGATGTAAAAGATTTCTATCATCAGTAGCTAGATTTAATGACTATTGTGTATATAATATTTTAGAGTCGAGTTTATACAGAGAATTGCTTGTATGCAAAATTTTACAATCACCTGTTTCATTCAAGTTTCTGAACTCTTCAGTTCTAGCATCACATTTCTCTTTCAACACTTGAAACTTGGCTTTCATTTGAAAGAGTTCCGCAGAATTGGTAACATTACACTCTTCAGCATTTGGTATTTCCTTCTCAGTGATGTTGAGCCACTCTTCAAACTCGTCAATCTGTCCGATAACTTTCTCTGTCTTCTCCAAAGCCCTTCGAAGCTTCTCATTGTGCTGGTTGGCTGCTTCAATGGTATCTTTCCACTTTTTGTTTAGGTTGTTTGTGCGAGTTTTCATCTCTTTCGACAGAATATCATCGCAGTTTTCAAGAATTTTATTAGCCGTTGCATTCACCTTTGTATAGTTTATCTTTACAGTGTCAATATCATCCTGCAAACCCTAGTGAAAAACAAGGTATAGTAAATCAATAATAATAAAATCTAACATTCAAGAATGCAATTTATTAACCTTAGTATTTTTATCATTATTTAATACAATTAATGATTATTTAAAAACTTATGAATTTGGTGGTCATAATAAAATAATACTTACAGGTTAGGTTAGATCTATTAAATTAACCAAAAAAACATAAATACAAAATAGAAGATAAATACTTACATTGCTTTGTACTAATTTGGCTTCCAGTGTTTCAATGTCCCCTACAGGAATATCACTTTCATCTTCGACAAACTTATCAACAGTGTCCAACCAACTCAAAATATTCAAGACTTCCTTATCAAAATCTTCCAACATTTCAATGCCTGAAAGAAATACAATCGCAAATGAAAATCTTAATGATTTGTCACAAACTAACATGAATAATAAATGATATATGGTGCACAGACTTCCAACTGAAAATAGATTTAACGAAATACCTTTAGACAGCTTTGCTGTTTTCTCGACTAGAATAATCTTTACATCAGTCCATCTCGTATTAAGATCATCCAGTTCAAACTTCAATCTTTCACCTTGTGCATCCAGACCGGTTCTACCGTACAGTTCTGCACCCACTCTATTGATGTACTCATGCGCTTTTTCAGCTTCCGTTAATCCCGCCTCGATATCTTTTAAATTCCTTATCTTACTTTGCATGGATTTTTTATCAGAGATAATAGCATGCTCAAGCAAAAGAACACTTTCTAAGCTGTCAATTTTGCTTTTCAGATAAGTTACCTCTTCAGAATAACGCTTCGGTGGTGTAGTATCTAACGCTTTTATCAATTCTGTTTCTTTGTTAACCAGAGCCTTGAAAACAAAATGCCAAGTTTCATTCAGCTTTATTGTATCTTGTTGAATCTTAGATACATTAATTGCAGGAAAATGTTTCGATAATAATTCTCGTGATTTTCCTTGGACACTTAACACTTTATTTTCATTCTCCTTCAAAGAGTTCAGCATGTTCTTGCATTGATCTAAATATTCCCGTTTATCAGTTGGTTTGACAGCATTTTCAACCCACTTTTTAAAACCATCAAGTACTTTTTCCAATTGACTCTTCTCAATGTTGAAATTGTTTCTTTCATTTAGGAATTTAGTCAATTCTTCACAATATTCCAGATCTTTTTGAAGCATAATTAATCTTTCCTGAACTGCGGCAACATCTTTTCCTTGACTGACGGATTGGTTGCCTGAAAAGAAGGTAATAACTTTATTATTTAATTAAAATATTATCACCAAAATTAATTCAAAATAACACAAATGAAATTTTCAATCTAATTATAACCTGTTCAAGTAACCAAAAGACCAACTTAAAAAAAAAAAAATTTAGATGGATAATAAGACATTTTTTTTACCTGAGTCATTTTTCAACTTCTTTAGGATTTTTTCTAGATTATCAAAATCCTTTTTTCGGCCGTCAATATCATTTGTGATCTCAGTGACCATCTTGAACTTGTCTTCCATCTTGACGTCGTCACTCTCCAGTTTACTCTTGCATTTCTCCATCGACTTCTCCATCACCTGGAGCCAGTTGTGAAAATCGTTAAAAGCTACTTCGAACTCTTCTAGAGTTTTATTGCCAGATAATCTGGGTTTTTTGGACTTGCTGTGGTCATCAGCAATCATCTTATTGGCTTCCCCTTTGGTCAATAGTGTCTTTTCAATTGTTGTGGTTGTCATTATGGTTTTGGTCACTTCAAAGTCCATTGATGGATCAGTAGAGACATATTCAGAAACATTCACTTCAAAGCCAAGATCTTTTATCTGAAAACACACCATTTTTTTTATTACCACCTATCGTCATTTTTTTATGATACAGACCCAACAATAAGCTTTTCAAACCACTTTAACAAAAACATACAATTTTATTTCAAAAGAAACAGATTTTATTTGCATAATAAGCATTATCATATTATCAGAGTACAAAAAAAACACATACATGAAATGTCACATTATTGATAAGATACACATAGGAAGCAGAAATGGACAATTTACAGTTCTCTTACAAAACTGCTTACGTTGGTAAATCTATCAAATTCACATATATCTAGCAAGATATTTACTACTTCATATAAGGATATTTACCAATATCAAATTCTAATCCACGGATATGTCTTTGAATCTCGAATCTGAGGTTATTAAAAAAGATTAATATTTTATACTCTTTCTTAGACGAGACATTTGCGTAACATTCAATATATATTTGAAAATACTAGAATATTAGGTAGAGAAGTGAACTTGTTTGATATGAAATATTATATAAACGCTCATAGGATTTTCATAAAATTCAAGTTATTTAAAGCTAAGACAAATACCAAACAATCTAAAAATAGATTAAAGATAAATATAAAGTAGACTAAATAACTCACCCTCCTTTCTTGAATTTCAATGATTAAAAACAGAGCATCAAATTTGTCTTGCAAGGATTCTACTCGATCGACATAAACATCCATATTCTTGGTGCTGGATTCTTCGATGAGCTGGTTAGTGATCTCTTGGTGAGAGACCAGACTTTGCTGCTGAACATCCATTGAATGTTTTACAAATTGAAGCTGCTTTATTCTCTCCAGGACTTCACCAATCTCGCTAGCAGGGTTAGCTTCCATCTGAATAGAAAATAGGAGTATTAGCATAAAATTATCCCACTTTGGTGGCATAAAGAGTGCATAATTTACAGTAATCAACATGAAAATTAATGAAAATTATGCCTGGATAGGTCATTGGCATATTGAAATATATATCATTTTTTTATATGAAAAATATGTTTAGTCAATTTTAAACTGATATATGATATTTAAGTCACCTCAGTGAATGAACATTTCAATTTTAGTTGAGAATCAACATTTTTTTATCACGTTACTGTGGTATTGTTACTATTACACTATGACAATTCATTTGAAATGAATATAATCACAGCATCATCAGATGTATAATATAATTTATTGGAGGTATTTACCACTTGTTATAAATACTTTATTACCTGCTTGAGTTGAACTTCTTTATCATTTATCCATTGTAGAAGTTGCTGATAGGTATGGTCGAGAGCTTTCCACTGAGCTTGGAGCGCTTGTAACTTACACAGCTGAGTTTCTGTCCATTGACAAGTATGAGTCCAACGTTCACCCAACGCTCTCAGCTGATCTTCAATCTCGCAGACTCCTAAAAATATTGACCACATACGTTAAAGATTATAACTTAAAGAAGGAGTTTAGGACTGGTGTATTTCGTTTCACCAAAAGTCAGCTAATACCATTGGATTTTTACAGCAGACCACTTCGTTAGTATAAAAGATCTATAATATATTATTACATAATGTTATATGTAAAATCCGTTATGACAAGTTAGAAGACTAAATATTATTTACAATTTACATGATTGTGAAGAAATTCCATTATCTTTTGCTCCACTAATGAGAAGTTATTGGATATTAATGTGCCTTGTAAGAGACACTTTGTATAGTAGCATTATAGTTCATTTTACATATATTATGAATAATCACCATTATCCTGTTGATCATCATCAACTACAACAACACAATTTGCTAATGAGTCCACCAATGGTTGCTGGTCATCGAGATCTGCCTGCAGAGCTTTTACAGCAGCAATGTGAGACGCTACTTCTTTGGGTCCTCCGCTCACAGATCCCATGTGAGAAATCCTATCTTCAGTCTGAGTCAGCCATTTTCTGAAAGGTGAAAAGAAAATGGCAGTGTGAAATTATTAATAATATAATATCATAATATAGTGCATAGGTGTCGCATCAATTTGACTTTTACATTAACACCTTCTAAAACAATATTTTTACCAACCATAATGCATTAGATACTGATATACGGGGTGTACTTTGTCAATATAAATCTTCAAAAAATGGAAAGAGCGGAGGTAAGTCATCTAAACAATCCTCTCTTGTTATTTTATACACTGAATATAAAGTTGCACTAAAGTGGTCTCAAACTAACAACTATTTCAATAAATAAAAATAAATCAGTCAATAAATAAATCATTCAACAACAAGTTAACCGTCAAAATACTATTGTGCAAAATATATTCAATGTGTAGTATGAATATGTAAAATGGTATAACATATAAGTGAATGAGAAAACATACCCCCGATAAAAGAAACAAAAATAAGAATATATTATTACAAATAACATTCTGTGATATAAAAATACATTTTGGCTCTATAACTTTTGAAAACTCAGTCGATCAAAAAAACACATAAGAAAATCTTCTAATTACCGCAGTTTGCTTATTTGACCTTGCTGGCCATGTACTAGTGCAGCATGAACAGCAGTCTGATGGTCCATAGCACGGATTCGAAGTTCCTCCCACCTCTCTCTCAGCAACCGCATTTGCAAACGAACTTCTGCCGATTCTTCACGTGACAGCCGGCCTTCACTCAAAAGACGAGAACCCTCTTCCAGCACATTACCAACTCTTGACTGGTTCTCTGACAACTCCAGCATAAATCTCTGCATATTTAAAAAATACATTGTTTAACCAATTTAATATTACTTTTGATATTTTAGCATATCGTTAATCTGAGAAAAACTAATTTTTGAACATTCATATTTTAATACCATATACAATGTGGTCATGAAATAATTTATAATTTAATGCTATATCCACAGAGAATGTGACTATTTTCAATATAAGTATTTCATAATTAATATTTACGACTGATGGTGCTTGATGGAAATTGATTTTGAATTCTAAATTATTTGAAACTGG
>JAGVSQ010008334.1:0-14479 GCA_022683975.1 Rhyacophila evoluta
TGGAAGTTTGCCAGTTTTAAATAATTTAGAATTTAAAATCAATTTCCATCAAGCATTAAGTACCATCAGTTATTAAGTACAATCAAAATATTAGTTAAGTTCTATTCATTAAAATTACTGATAAAACGACTCATGATAACTGCTTCAGTTATAATTATTGCTCGATTTGACAAAAAAAAATGCACTGTGGGTTTTGAGAGTCAAAGTTCATAATTACAAAACGAAATTAAAATAGTGGTACATACAATTTAATTATTTAAAATATGTTGAAAATTAAATATTAAGCGATTAAAAATAATAGTAAACTTATTCAATCGATTATTAATAATTCTTACTAATTTCAGAGAGACTCTAAGCTGAATTCAAAGTATTTTTTTGCTTCATAACTCTCGTTGTGAGGTTCGTAAAACGTTTAGTATGAAATAACAGTGTTGAAATATCGTAAATTTATGATCGTGCATGCATACTTGCGAAAGTTTGCATGAGCGCGTGTAGTCTCAAGAAATCGATTACTAGTTATTGATAAGAAAAAGAATCTATTATATATATATAAATGTATATATTCTAGAGATCTGTGGGCAGAGACCATATTCAGTACAAGCATAGAGTCAGTAAAAAAGATACTTCACAATTTCAAATATATATTTTATTTTGTCTTAAAAAGAAACAAAAAAAAGTCGAATACTTATTATTTCTTTATGTTATTTTTAAATATACAAAATCAACTGAGAAAAAATCTTCTATTTTGTGACAAAATTATTTTCTTATTCCAGAAGGATTCAAAAAACAACTGCCAGTAACTCTTATATAATTTATTTGTAAATCCAGTCTACATTCAAAACCAAAAGTACACATTCATAATTCGTGTAAATATTAAATATATTTCGACTGAGGGAAGGAAAAAGCACGTAACCCACACAGAACAAAATTTAAACGAGATGCAAAAAACGGTTATTTAATAATTTTGAGCCAAAGTAAAAATATTCAATAGACACGGCCATAAAATGTTTGAAGACTTGTGGACTTGTAAAACTTGTGTTATATTTCCCCATTCTGATATCAATATATTAAGTGCAGTCCTGTATTTTCGGATTTTAAAAAGCAGCCAATAACGGAAACGAACCCGCATTCCCCAGACACCAGACGCGCACAAAAACCTCTGCAGATATATCTATATGCATAAAACTATAATACCTAAATCTAAATAGTTTTTCTGCAATTTAGTTTAAAGTATAAGCCATCTTGAAATTCTCATTCTCATACTATTTCGCTAAATCTTCCATGCATAATTATATTTCCAAATATTTTTTTAACCATCTTCGCTCCTAAGGTGGAGCATATGGATCTACACGGCGTGAGGATATCCAATCCGAAAGTGAAGTATATGAATCTTTGTGATGTGGAGACGTCTTGACAGATTATTTTTCACAATAATTGTTCGTCAGACAATTATTCAACCCAATCCAGCCCTGCATTTTCACATTTTTTAAATTCTGACATATGGGGAGTCGAACCCGCATTCCCCGAATTGCTAGGCCCGAAGGCTACCAACTACGTTACCGGGTAGACTAAATATATTTTTGTAAAATATATACTATACTTATTTTTATAAAACAATATTGTATTAATATTAGAAAAATTACTATCAATATTGATTGTGCATAATATGTGTTGTATTCTCGGTAAAATAGAGTTTACCGTGGTCGCATAGCATCAGGAGAATTCAGGTTCGATTCCCACATCTGCCGATTAACTTAGAAATCGGAAAATGAAGGACAGGATGCCGATATGGTTGAAAAATTGGATAGTGAATCGGACCCCCATTCTCCAGATTGTTAGGCGCGCGTGCTACCAACTACGCTACAGAGGAGACACATTGTAATAATCGAAAAAATCTATTTTGAAAAAAATGAGGGTTACATTATTTTTTTTTCTACAGACGTTATATAAAACACACTCGTATGTGACAGCATATTTGATACAAAATACAATGTGTCAGTATGTATAGATAGATATTGTACAAAATCCTGATACAACATCCACCAGATTTTTGTCAATATCGAAAGAGACTTTTGCCCTTGGATATTCAATCCTTCAATTCAAAAATATTTCAACAGACTTCGAGAAGATTTCTTTTATCTCCGAGAAATGGGATTTGAAGAGAATCCCCTAGCGTGTGACGTAAATTATTTTGTCACTTATTGTATCTGTATTGAATGTTTTCGTGGAGAATATTTCTCCTTTTTCTTAGGGTGTGGCATTTACTATATATCGTCGTCAACCGAAAAATGCCACTCATGTATACAATTTTATGAAAATGAGTTAACCTCTTCCACGCGGGCCAAATTTTACCAGGTAGACACCTGTAGGCCAGCTTTTTTTAAATAAAATACGCCACTTTAAAATTTAAAATACTGTTAGAATCATATAAATTGTCAATAAAAACTTACCAAATTTATATGTTTCTCAAGTTTTCGATTGGCATTTCTACACTAAACTGTTAAATATTGTTTTACGAATAGGGTTGTCACAACTTCAGTATTTTAGTAAATTTACCGGAGGGAACAATTGTAATCTTTTATATAATAGATTTTTCTGAAGAATGGTACATATCAAAAGAAAGTTCACATTACACACAGGGCCACATTACATTTTTTGGTCACACACAAAATATTGCACATGTATTCTTGAACGTGTGTTAAGCCCTCTTAACTAAAATGCTGGTATTTTGGAATTAAGTATAACATTTTTAATAATGTTTATAAATCAATAATTCAATAATTTGCAAATTCAGTTAATATGATTATTAATTAAGTTCTGGGATAATAGTATGGAATCAAGCCTTATAATAATTTAATTATACAATAGTTAATTTTATGATAGTAGTTTTTGCCGTATGTAAGTTGATTCAAAAACTATCGAGGTCATCCAGAAATGATACGTACAATTTCGTGTTTGTTTTTTTTTTATATCGACGTGGAAAGGAAAAATGACGTAACTTACGCATAACAAATTTTACAAAAGACGCGAAAAACGTATATTTAGTTATTTGAAATTAAGGTAAAAATATTAGATAGATACAATGTTAAAGTGAATGAAGAACGAAACTGACGTTTTATTAAGTCAATATTACATAAATTAAAAAAGTTATATAAGAAAAACCAACAAAATTTATCACGTGGAAGTCCTTTTTCCTGGTTATAATTTTTACAGGCCAATCTTTTTTCAAACTTAAAACACTAATTCGGCATTTTCAGCTTACATCCTGTTGATAGAACGTGTATTAAGTTGTATACATTTAGATTATTGAATAAAATCTATTTTGAAATATTGAGGGTTACGTCGTTTTTCCATTTCCAAAGTCGACATTTAAATCGCATTGCTCAGTGCTTAAAGGCCTATTATACTACACAATGTTAAGTGGTCTTACTGCAGAGTGGGCGTGGTCTCTTGTATGTGCTTTAAGCGCCTAAGGCTAATTACACCGCACTTAGTAAGGGTAAGGGTACCTTGAAATTGTGTAGTGTAATAGGCCTTTTAAGAAAGTTCTTATGTCACAATCCCATAAATTAGAAAACAATAAAAAAATCTATACAACATTCAATGAGTTTGTTACATTCAGCGAGAAAAATAATTTAAGCAATTTCACGGCCCCCAAATAGGACGTGGGGCTACCAAAGGGGCCGTGACCCACAGTTTAGGAAGCGCTAATATCGTGTGTAATATTGGTAAGAAGTTCCAAAAAATCTTAAAACGTTGTGTTAATGATATATTTTTATGCATTTTTAATTCGAAATCATTTAATTAGATGTAATAACATGGTTTAAAAGATTAATGCCAAATTTATGTCATATTATTTATGTTTACATGCTAAAAAAACAGTCTCACCAAATCCGTTATTTATTTATTCGCTGAAATTAAAAACAGCAATATAAAAAAAACACGAAGTGAGACATGAACGTTTTTTATAACAAACTCAGACAAAAATTAACTGTACATTCTGTATGGATATAATTTGCGCATAATACTTTCGATTTCTACCACAAAAAATCACAATTTATAATATAATTTATGAATAATTTATTTAAATGCATTTTGTGATTTGATGCAAGCTGGTAATTAGTATTTCGTATATATTATAATATATTTAATGCAACATAATTGCGGTGTTATTAAAAATACATTTGAACATTTTTCTCGGAGTACAATATAACATTTTTTTTTTATTTGGTAGAGCGTTAATATTATTTATTAGCTCAAAGTATTAACTCATAAGCCACTCCGTGTTGTATAAATTAATAAAAAATATGATTTTGATTATAATCATAAAAACATTTCTACCATACATATGTGCAACCAATATCAGATTCTTAAAACAGCGGATATTAATTAATCAATAATTAGATGTAGTTAGGCCAACGGTTTCCAACCTTTATGCTACTACGGCTCCCCATCTTTTATTTTTTGATACATAATGATATTGATTGTAGAAAGGAAAATGAATAACTTTTTTTTAACAATTACATTGTATACAACTTATTACACGTTCTATCAAAAGGATGTAAGGTTTTAATGCCGATTTAGAATCTAAATTTAACTTTTAAATTTTAAAAAATGATGGCCTGTCGAATTTACGATCAGGAAAATGGTCTTCTACTACATCAATTTTATTGGTTTTTCTGAAGTAACTTATTAAATTAATACTCGATTAATTTAATGAGACACCGATTTAAGTTTTCGTGCATTTTAAGACATTCTTTGACTTTGGCTCAAAATCAGTAAATAAACGTTTTTTGTGGCTGCTGTAAAATTTTGTGGGTTACGTTCTTTTTCCTTTCCACAGTCGATATAGACACATTATTCATCAATTTTTTGCACCTACATGCTGGAAGCCGCTGAGTTAAGCAAAAGACGCCTAAGCCATAAATTGATTTTTTTTATTTTATTGCATCCAATGCATAATTTATCTTACGATCTTTTGCTGAAAACGGCTCGATATATTTCTGCCATGTTTCCCCAAATATAAATAAGACCCGGTCTTGTAATTTTTCGCCCTAAAAACGTCCTAAGGCTTATTTTGGGATAGGACTTACATGTTTGCGGGAAAAAAATGATGACATCCATATTGGAGAGATAATATTTAGACAAGTCGACGCCATCAACTAAGCATTTGAACACAAATGTTCGTTAACCTTATATTACTTCAGCATCCTTCATCTTGAACAGTACTTTCGATCTTTTCAGAGAGAAGTCATATCGTATTTTTCACTAGGTCTTATTCCCAAGTATGTTAGTATAATTTAAAATCATGATAGGTCTTATTTTTTTAAAAGACGGTATGTGCAGAACAGTGCTTTGCCAATACTATATTCTTTTCAACGATATGAAAAAATCCAGAACCACAAATATAGTTCATCTTGGAGTAGTTAGAGTAGTTACATTACCTACCCTAAGTAACATCTTATTACTCACTTTACCTACAACTTAAAGGCGTATTACACTACACAATTTCAGGGCACCCTTACCCTTAATAAGTGCGGTGTAATGAGCCTTAGGCCCTTAAATTACATACCTTACTCTGCAGTAAGAGCACTTAATATTGTGTAGTGTAATCGGGCTTTTAAGCGAATTAGAGCGGACACCTACACAATGTGGAAATCCATATGCTCCACTTTCTGAAAATACATGTAAAAAAATAATGTCATATCTGCGTAAAATTAAATAAATATTAAATGGAAGATATTTTTTTATTGTTCCTTGTTGTAAATAATGCTCATTAATTTCACATTACAAATGACCTACAAGCACACACGCTTATCCACTTAGCTACGTTAGCTGATAAATCTATTACATGTTCAAATATTATTATATGAATTCAATCAAAATTGATCCCAAATTCCTAAGGGAAATTCCAAAATCTCACGAAAGTGAAAATTATTTTGTTGACTTTCCGAATGTTTTACTTATTGGGTATTTATTACTTAGTTATCTACTTATTCGAATATGGTTGCTAGGTAGGCAATGTTTTGGCTACAATGAGGGTCTTTAATTATTTTGGGCCAAACGCATGGCCAAATTGTCCTATATATCAGCACGGACACCCGACGTCTGAATTCCAGCGGCGATGGACTGCTACCAAACTGGGGAATATAGGGCTGTGCCAAATGTTTTGGCCATGAACGAAAAATTACATTTTAAATGATGAAATTTTAAATTAAAAATACCTCTATGTATATTTTTCTTTTGCCGTTTTTAGTCAATCTATTTATTAACGTTTATGTGGCGTATAAGGATATTTCAACTAATTAATTGACTGCATTTTAAGAATTATATTTATATTAATAATAAATCAACAGCTAGTTTATAGATTTAAAATCAAAAATAAACTGTACGTAAAAGTCTAGTACTCCATCGACGGAGTTATATTCTTGGTGGTCGAGGAGTGAGCCCGCATGGTTTGACGTCAGACGTTTCGAGGGTAAATTTAACAGCTGCAAAAATATATGTTCATATTAGAAACGCAGGACTAGTTGGCAAATTTAGAGCAATCAGCTCCTTAAAAAAATAATAAAATGAAACAATTCTAGGATTTGTAAATTAATATCGCAATTTATCGCTATTTGTTTTTTGATGATCTCTCATTTATATTTTTTTTATTATATGACGTAAAAACAAAACTCAAAATCTCATACGAACAGTGGACCAATCTTTACTACTCTGAAGTTCAATCTCGTTATTAAGATTCTAAATTATTTACAACTGGTAAACTGCCATATGTGAGAAAACTGTTAGCGACCCGGGTTTCGCCTTTCGGCATCTTCAGGCTACACTATATGTGGGTAGTGAGCGAATATATAACATACTAGTTATTAAACTCATTATACTCGTTATTAAACATGATACCTCTGCAGTCCTTACTAATTAGTCTTATGAAGGCCACCAACTTCCATCACTTCCAACGTGAATGCCCAAATCTTTCATACCTTCAAATATTTTTAACATTTTTTTTTATATTCAATAGTTGTGGAGATTATAAGAAAAATAGAAATCAGTCACATCCTTAATAGATATATAAATTTAAAATTCTTATCAGCATTTTTAGCAACTAATATTACAACATTTTAATATATCACCCACTATGGTATAGCGGATATGACTGAATCATTCTGAATCGTGATTTGCGGTTGTAAATACGATAACTGGATACAAATTAAAGACATAGTCATTTGAATTTACCGGATATAAAACCAATGATAATAACTCATCTTGCTCTGTCATATTTTCTTACAAAGTCAACCATATGCACAATATATGGTTCTTTTAGGAATCCCTGTCGCCAGCTAGTTCTATTACGTTCTCCTAAATCTTCGTTTCGTAGCTCTTCCAGATACACCATATATAATATAGTATTAAGTGGCTATCCATGACGCCGACATCTAATCGGTTTAAAGAATAGGCCAGTCAGATGAAGTCTCCATAAGACATCTGTAGCATGAAGCTGAACCAGCTCTCACGTCACAGCGTCACTCTTGATAATATATCTTGAATGTATGGTCTTTATTTTACTTCCAGTTGGATCGGGCAATACGGATTTCAGTTTGATAGTCTCTTGAGACATCTACAACACGTGAGCAAGCTAGGTGCAGCTTCACAGGTTAACTTATCAAATACCACATGGCTCTGTAGTCAGTTTGTTATCTTCTTTTTCTTATACCATGTTCACTCACAAAGTGGAGCATACAGATTTTCGCAATGGGAGGACGTTTTTAAAGATTTTTTTCACGTAAATTGTTTGTCATACGATTTCTCAACCCGATTGTCATCCAGTCTTGCATTTTTTAAAATTCGATAGATAGTGAAGGGAACCCGCATTTCCCAGATTGCTAGGCGCGTACGCTACCAACTACTGAGTAGATCTAACCGTCGCAAATGAAGTCATACTATTCCCAAAATTCATCACAATTTCTCAAAACTTAGTATATTGTTGTTTAGGTCTTTGTTAGGTGCACTGATTCACAAGTGTAAAGCAGCACCGATAGAGTAAACTGGATATTGAAAAAGTGGTACTTTTTCCACATATTTCTTTTATGCTTTTGAAATGAAATTGGTATAAAAATTAAATCCGTTTTATTTTGGCCACAAACAGAATAGGCCCTATGAGGACTTTTGGGGAGAACGCTATCTATTTTGGATTCTGTGGAATTTTCTTATTGTGACCGACTCACAAACGCAAATGAGAGCTTTTGCGAGATTTATTTAATCACTTTTCCTCTTTTTACGAGACTCGGCATACAATTTACTCTGCATCGGAGATTTTTAAGTAACCAGTTTTTTATACACCCTGTATAAGAATATATAGAGCTCTTATTTTTAAACAACCTTGATTAAATTTTGTGGATGTTGAATTTACGAAGATTTTATTTGAAGTTCTCCATGCCTATTTCAATTGTAGATTAGGTGATACATAGAATCTAATAAAAGATTTCATTAACTACCAAATATATGAACTATATCACTGCAGAACTGTTCATTTCATTCTTTTTACTATTTCGCATTACAAAATATAACTTTAATCCATTAACAGCACGACATTTAAAAATAATAAAAGAGTTTAAATTAAATATACAACAGTATATGTAACGTAAATAATGTAGGTTCAATTCTCACATCTATCGGATTTTTAAAAACCCAAAAATACCCGACTGGATGACTATTGGTTGATCAATTGTCTGATAAACAAGTCTCATGAGAAAAAATCTGTCAAGGCTCTCATATCTTCACATTGCGAAGATTATAAGTTCCTGATGAAGAAATAGCCGAGAAAAATATTTAACAGTGGTTAGGTTAGGTTAGGTTAGGTTACGTTAGAAGACGAAGACGACCCTGGGTCACATCATGACTCAAAGTGAAAAAACAGCTCGTCGCCAATATTGTAGTAACACGTAACTCGTTTTTTTGCTTAAATCACTTTGTAAAGTACAGTTTTATTTCTTGTATCGTTGGCAGGTTTTTGCATTAAAATAAAATTTCAAAACGTTTTTAAACATTTGTGTTATAACCGAAATGTGCCAATAATACAAGAGATTGCAAAAAATAAAACTATACTTTGCAAGGTAACTTAAATCAACAAATGGAGCCACGCGTTCCTGTAATATTGGCGACGAAATGTAGTTGAGTCTTGGAAAAATTGTAAGATATTCGTAATTTTAAGCAATTGGTATAAAACAGCAAAAGCGCTTAAGTCTTTTTAGAAACTGGCCTCATCCCGTTATTTTCTTAGAAAAAATGCATTCAGAAAACCGATTATTATATAACGTACACTCCCTCACTCGCATTAGTCTGTTATATCGAGGTTCTACTGAACTAGTCCACTCACTATCCATCACCGTGCAGCGAGAGTTAATGGAATCATTTAAAACAATTCACAAGCTACGTGCCAATCTGCCGACATTCTAATCCGTATTATACAAATTAGTCTATTAGTGATATTGGGCGTGTGGAGTTCTTTCCTCATAAAAAATGAATCACTCACTTGGGCTACATGTGAACAATAAATACAATTGAAACTTTGGGTTATTTTTAACAATTTGGTAGAAATTTTACTGTCAGAAGAGCAAATCTTAGAAATTCTTTTACGTGTCTCATTCCAGTCACTTATTTAACGTGCAATTACTGTGACGATATTCTTTGAAGCAATTTAAATACTATACATATTAAATCCGTGATACATATTTTAAATTACTGTTTTTTTGTTGGAAATTGTTTGTGATTTTTTAATTATTGTAATAAAAAGTTCAACGAAAAAAGTAAGGAATGTGTTTTAAATTAACCATCAGTACTATCGTCTATATCAGGCGTTGACAACCTTTTTTGCCGTGGGTAAACATCAACCAATGTATGGCTATCAAGAGGACGTTCCGGGATAAAAATATTTTAATTTTAAAACATCTTTTTAGTAAGCGATAAAAACCTGGTAGGATATGTGGGACGCGTCGACTAAAGACAGGCACACATACATGTTTTTTTTCCAAATATTAAATGGCGCATGGAGATAACTAAACTGACTTTAGACTACTTCAGTAGCCAATTTATTACAGGCCACGGTGGTTTTACTGCTAAGCTGTCTAAGTTTGGTCTTGTTAAATAGCCAACATGTTATTGTAGCTGACCAGAACACGATGCTAATCACATTCTGCGGAAATTTCCAAGAATATGTACGGAGCGGGAGGAGTTACTCAAGTCGGTCCAACCAGCTGTTGGACCCATCGAGTCATCCAACTTAGTTGCCACAAAGGCGAATTTCATTGCTTTAAAATAAAAGTGTTATCATAGGGCGAGCGTAATGATCTCTTCACGCGATTGCTTGACCAAATAATTTTCCATTTTTCTTTGTATTAATTTGTAACTTCAGCGTACTTGAGTGCATGGCAACCTAAGTTTTAGCCAATTTATATATGCCCATAAGACATTCCCGTTGAATAGAGATACGTCTGATTAAGAATTTTCTCTCTCTCTGCCATATCCGCTACCTTTGCGGAGCATATAGCAACCACATCACGTCTCCACGATTCTCTTTCACTCGCCAGCCACCTCGCATCCTCCCAGGGCATACCAACCAGCACTCTTCAGTTCCGCTAAGTACATCCTAAGGATAGTATCCAATGGTCTTCCAGATCGCTGGAATCCCACCGGTCGGAGTTAATTATAAATTATTAAATATTTAACTTTAATACTTAATTTTTAAACAGTTTACTTATAAAACCTGAAATTAACAGAATATAATATAAAAACCATCGCAGACATTTAGTAAAGCAATATGTTTGTCGCGTTGTCGTTAATTCTTATTTTAACAAAAATTTTCCAGAGAATTAATTTCTTGCGAATTGTTTAATTTATTGGGCATCGTCTTGCAATCTTTAGATTTTTTTAAAAATCTAGCAGCTGTGGGAATCGAGCTCGTAATCTCAATTTCCAAAGTATGCATAATAGCTAACTTCTCGGCTATCGGATAAATAAGACTATTATATAAAACAGTTTACGTCAACTAAAAATACCGCATTGGTAACGACGCTGAAAAATATATTATAAATATAAAGTACGTTTTTTTCTGTATACAAATTAAAACAACCTTATTTTCATGAATAAAAAAACTACACAAGGAACTGGGGAGATAAAAAAATTAACGCAACATTACCCGCAAAAAATACAAGCTATGTAAATAAGTATTCAAAATGTAAAAATACGTATCTAACTCATTTCAATATACTAATGACTATTTTTTACACGAGCATAATAGTAACAGACCACAATGATACTACTGTTACACATCAGAAAAGATAAAATGACATTTTTTTATTATTAATAAAAATATAATTTTAAACTAATATTATCATTAAAATATACTGGCTGAGTAATAAGTGAGCGCTTTAGTACTGAAGGTTAATGTTTGAACCACTTACCTAGATAGATCTTTTTTTAAATTTAAAGCTTAATCATCATTGTTTCTCATTTTAAAGGAGTTTTATCATCAATAGATCAGTAAATATAACAATATACAGATAAAAGTCATACAATTTTATAATACATATCCCTGGTAGCGTGCGTGCCTAGCAATCCGGGGAATATGGGTTCGATACCCCATCTGTCAGATTTTTAAAATCCAAAAAATGCAGGACATCAACTCATTGGGTTGAGTATTTGTCTGACAAACAATTCTCGTGAAAAATAATCTGTCAAAACGTCTTCAATCCTCATATGCTCAAAATTCGGGTTCGATTCTTTAACTATCGTATTTAAAAAAATCTAAAAATTCAGTAGTGGATGACTGGGTTGCTTTTATTTGATAACCGAAGCGTAATACACGTTCTATTATAAGGATCCAAGCTGGAAATGTCGAATCTGTGGCTTTTACGTTTGAAAGAATGACGTCTTGTGAAATTTGGGACCAGGAAAAAGGACCTCCACCCATTTTATTTGTTTTTTAAAAATAACTTATAAAATTATTATCATATTGAGCATATAAAACGCCACTTTTAATCGTCACGCACTTCAATATTGTCCTAATCTAATGTTTTGACTGACTCAAAATCATTAAACAAACGTTTTTATGTTTACCATAAAATATGTAAGTTAGGTTAGGTTAGGTTAGGTTTTGACGATCGATATGTCGGCAAATAAGTGGCACGTGATAAATTTCTGACGCTACTGTAACAAATTCTATTTATCATTTTTTTTAATGCAATATTGCACTGCGATAAAAAAATCTGGTATAATCAATCGTACACGTAATAAGAAGCTGAAAACTACTAACAAAAGTTAGATTTTTTATAATAATTAATATTTTTTTTTATTATGGCCGTATCATTCTCGGCGTGCGATTGCTGTATCACTTACAGCCACTTTTGATAAACGACTTGGTAAACATCGCTCGAACATTCTGTTAATGCAATAACGCTGCTACATCAACCTCCTACACACTCCGCCTCAAAAAGCGTTGATTAAAATGTTTTCTATAGTCATTTTCAATATAAAGTAATAAATTACGATATGTAGTGTTGCGAGTTCGTTGAATCAAGGACGTAAGAGGTCATAAATATATGTACTGCCACCTAAGAATAATTTTATTTATTTTACATGTCTAAATAAAACTCCCGGGTTAGCGTAGTTGTTAGCGTGCGCGCCTAGCAATATGAGGAATGCGGCTTCAATTTCCCATCTGATCGGGAAAAAAAATCTGAAAAATGAAAATGCAAGACTGGATGGCCATTGGGTCGAATAATTGTCTGACAAACGATTCTCATGACAAATCCATACACACCACTTTCGGAGTGGATTTCTTTATACTATGTAGATCCAAATGATCCACCTTAGAAGCGAACATGTTATAAATATTCGATGTTTAATATTTGCGACGTCATTTAGTTAATGAATATCAAATAATATGTCTTATAGTATATTATAATAAGATTAATATTCTCAATTACATGTGAGTAGAATAAATACTCTATATGCAAATTGAAGTTGGAAATAGCTATCAATAACATGTATAATATTGACCTTCAAGGCTGGTATTTTATATATTTTTTCTATTCTTACTACAATAAACAATAAACCAATCTAAAAAAGCATTTATTGAAAAATTGTATTCGGTCTACGATAAAATTGTTCACTCTCCATATTTACAAAAAAAAAGTTTATTTATATCTACGGTGTTTAAGACATCGTGTAGTTTGCATTTGTCGAGACAGTATTAAATAGCATCACTCACATTGCCTGTTACATTTACAGCAAACACCATCTTTTAGCGTGCTATTATTTGAATGTCAGAAATATACGTTGGTTGTGAAACTACTCCTATAACAAAAGGCAAAGACTTGGCTTGTTATGTCTGTCTACATAATATTATGCACCATATTAAAATGGAACTATATAAGAAAGAAGAGATCTTGAACTGCAGACGAACTTTAAGTTACCAACATTTAAAAAAAACTTGAATTTCAATTCCTTGTAATAAATCGTATTTGTTCATGTATATATTGTCATGTAACTCACACATGATTACGTTCGTTTATAATTGATAAATATACCTTTTCTTATAAACCATGCTATTTTTAATAGTTTATGGTAAAATTATAACAGATATTTTAAGCTCCAGCATAAACTATACATGCTCTTAGAAAAAGCTCTTAGCTAAAAGAAACTAAATGTTGAAGCTCATTGATTTTACTAAAAAATAAAAATATCCCACATATTCACTCTGAAATAGATATTACTGTGGAAAGAATAAAAGACGTAACCTCAATTAAAAAAATAGAGTATACTTGATAATAACAATGTATACAACTTAATACACGTTCTATTAAAAGGATGTAAGCTGAAAATGCCGAATTAGTGTATAAATGTAACGTTAAAAGTTTGAAAAAAGCATGGCCTGTGAAATTAGCGACTAGGAAAAAGAGCTTTCATCTAGTAAATTTAACAGAATTTAATCTCCAAGCTTTTTTTATATCCCATGTTTGCTCCCAAAGTTGAGCATATGGATCTACCCAGTGTGAAGATATCCATTCCGAATGTTGAGTATATAAGTCTCTGCCATGTAAAGATGACTTGGCAAATTATTTTTCACGAGAACTGTTTGTCAGACAATTGCTCCTCTCAATGGGCATCCAGTCTTGAATTTTTGGATTGTTAAAATCCGACAGATGGGCAATCGAACCCACATTACCCGGATTCCTAGGCGTGCGCGCTACCAACTACGCTACTGGGTAGACGAGGGACCTATCACTATAACTAAAAATACTATAAGGCGAGTGTTAAGATATTGAAGTAAACTTATTTATAGAGTCATTTTTCGACTTAAAATCAACATAGTTTTATGAAAAAGGCATACGAAAACAATAATATTATTCAAACAATATTTTTGATTGATGCTGCTTGATGGAAATTGATTTTAAATTCTAAATTATTTAAAACTGGTAAA
>JAGVSQ010008335.1:0-14478 GCA_022683975.1 Rhyacophila evoluta
GTTTACCATTTTTAAATAATTCAGAATTTAATATCTGTATGTATTAAATCTTCATATAGATTATATCGCAACTTCTTAGTTCTGAAAAACATTACTATACTTGAATATATATCCTCTAATTTAAGATTCACAATATATTTTTCAACTCATATAGATTACATTTTTTTTAATATTCAGTTTATTTATCTAATTATATTATAACTACTATTAGCTTTGTAACTCAATGATATTCTATGCATCTTTGTATAATATTTACATTGAAGGCTATTGTAGTCGTGTTCTACGCTGGTTTCTTTCTTCGTTAATGATTTATAATTATAACCTAATGACTGCGTTTCCTACAAATATCCAAAACTATTATTTTTTGTACTTTTCATGTCTTCCTTCCTGTCACTGAAGTAATCCAATCGTTTGATTTACCAAGCGGCTAGTATTCAGCAGAATCTTCCTTCTGCAACAAATTTTAAGCACGTCATGCCATTTTCTCTTTTATTATGACAGTGTGTAAATAAAATCTCATTATGTTAACGCATACATTTTGTATTAACAATTCTCTTTAAAATGGCCGACCGGAAGTTGTATAGGTGATTAGTCAGGTGTCAGTAATGTTTCAAGTCATTTTAAATATTTTTTGCAGTGGCGTTCAAGAAGTGAGTCGGGCAGGGTAAATAATATGATTATGATATGTTTTTTGTGGTGAGTTAACAATAATGACACGGTAACATTTGTTGATCTGTCAGTGCTTTGATCTCCGACAAGACAATAATACGAACAAATCAGGTGAGAATGTACCTCCCGGCTAATGAAAGGGGAACTTGGTATACAAAACCTTTTTTTTTACATGACCATATAATATTATTATATCTACTTATATTACAATGTTAGAACAACGTATTAAAGAGGAGACAAAAACCACTACACATTTTTTTATAGTCATAATTTAAATAATTTCGAGTCAAAATATGGATAATTTCTAACGTCTTTGACTCGACTTAAGATTTTTTTCCTCGCATATACTACGTTTAATTTCTTTTTTATTTTTTATTCTCTCACATAATCATATATGTTATTTATCCGAAATAATACGACAATATCCAAATAAACATTAAGAACGACAATAAATCAATGTATTTCAATGCGTTCAATTACTTGTTTGCACGTTTGTAGATAATATCACGATAATTATGAGTATTCATAATGTAATCTTTCTCTGCCATATCCGCTCCCTATGCAGAGTATATGGTCACCACATGACGCCTCCAGGATTCTCTGCCACCCGCCAGTTGCCTAGTATCCTCCCAGGTCATATCGGCACTCTTCAGTTCCGCTGAGTACATCCTATGGATAGTACCTAACGGTCTTCCAAGATGGTGAAATCTCACCGATCGGAAGAAGAGATGAACAGGAATATAATATAATTGGTTTAATATTATTGACATAAAAATATATTAATAAATTCAAAAAAACATTCCGTATAAATATAAGCCTTTCTTTTTAGCAGAGGGAATTGCCACTTGATTATTATAAAAAATAATCTTTATTTATTTGTACGGGATGCTAAATTTTGAGATAAAACATGAGAGATTGACAACATGTGAAATCTTAGTATTTTTGGAATTGCCACATTAGAACTATTAAACGTATATTTATTTCTCATACTGCATATTTTTTTTTCGTTATCAATATAATATTTCTTCCTGAAGATGTATCATACAGACCTACACAGTATGAAGTAATTAAACTTGCATTACTTTGCCTAAAATACGGAAATTATCCTAAAAACAATATAAGCGGAAATAAATGTATGGTAAAAACAATATTTTTTCTATATATCTAATTTTACTTTTGAATATCTTTCATTTCATATGCAATAAAAAAGACAAGATATTTAAAATAAACTCTCTTTTTTATATCACACATAAATCATCTAAATTCAAAAAATGTCATTGCACTCAAAGAGTTAACTGATTTCGAATATAATCCAGTTCAATATAGAATCTATTTGTATAATCAAATATCAATACTTTCATATTTGTATCTGGTCTCTATCGATCCAGAGTTCCTCTAACTTTTTTCACCACTCACGCTAGCTTGTTAGCATGTTTTTTTTAGTCATGCCGGCCATCCACAGGGCGGCACTCAACATTCTGCATTCAGAGCGCTCTCAAATTAAATACTGCGCCGACGATGTAGGTCTCCGATTAACTCTTTTATTTCGACAAAATTTAATATAATATATTGACGACCGAGACCGCCTGGGCTCGCTTGTGCCCAAAACTATTATAATAATCTTCATTACAAACCGTAATATTATTTATTAAGTGCCAATCGATTCAACTTTGTATTATGAAACATCAGTACTATTGAATTAAAATGCGTGAACTTATTTTTAAATTAAAGAAAAATAAATCGTACAAGAAAGAAAAGGTTTTTATGGCTCACTCTTACCAAAATTTAAAATAATTATATAAAAGTTCTCGTATATTTTTTACCACGTCCAATCCCTAAATGGAACATATAAATTGACAGACAATTGCTCAGCAAATTCGGACATCCAAATTGCATATTTTTTTACTAGTCTTTCCGGTAGTGTAAAGGTTACCGTACGCTCCTGTCAATCCGGAGAATACGAGTTCGATTCCTCATTTGTTGGATTTTCAAAAATCCGAAAATGCAAGACTAGGTAATCATTGAATTATGTTATGACAAGCAATTGTATACAGATATGTATATAAACGTACTCGGTACCGTAAAAATTAGCATGCGCGCTTAGCAATCCGGGGTATACCAGCTCGATTCCCACACCTGTCGGATTTAAAAAATATACCAAATATGTAGGACTGTATGCCGTTTGGGTTGAGCAATTGTTGTCTGATAAGCAATTCTCGTAAAAAATAATATGTTAAGATACGTCTTCATATTACGGAGATACATGAACTCCACTTTTGGAGCGGATATTTTCATACTTTGTATATCCATTTTTTTCTTTTTTATACCATGTTCGCTCCCAAAGTGGGGCATATGGATCCACACAGTGTGAAGAAATCCACTCCGAAATTAGAGTATATGGATCTCCGCAATGTGAAGACGTCTTTTGACAGATTATTTTTCACGAGAATCGTTTATCAGACGATTGCTCAACCCAATGAGCATCCAGTCTTGTATTTTCAGATTTTTTAAAATCCGACCAGATGGGAAATCGAACCCGCATTCCCCGGATTGTTAGCTGCGCGCGCTACCAACTACGCCAACCGAGGATCTATCCATAGGCTCCACTTTCGGAGCAGACATTCTATAAAAATCACCTATGATGTCGTTGTTTGTAATATGCATTTCATTAATTATGGAAAGCTTTATTGCATATTCTGATAATAATGAATATTATTAAAGGATTGTGCTTAATGAAAAGAAAAAAATTAACAGTAATTATAAAGTCATTGTGATTGAAGCGACCGAAACGCTAAAAAAACTGCCTTACAATTCCCTTGCAACTTGCAACAGTTGTTTATTTTACTAAGACACTAGTAACGTGTTCATGGTGAACGATTTCTAACAGCCATAAAAAAACGAAATGTAAATTTACCACAAATAGAAATTTGGCTATGGTTGGAGTCACATTTTGGCCAGAAGAAGAAGATAATTATATTAATCCACACCTTTTCGGATTAGAGAAGAAAAAACTGTCGGATCATCATTTGGTAGGCATATGGAGTGGAAACTTTTGAAAGGTTCTAATTAATTTTCACACACTGAACATGCTCTATAATATAATGGTAGTTTACATTTATAATTTACTTGTGTTGACTATCACCTCAATTAATGATCTATGCATTAACATTTAACACACACAACTTAAGTCCCACACATACTTTTACCATTTTACTTAATAAATAATTGGGTAATTATATAAAATTACATTTACTTGCCGCAAAAATTTAAAATAGTCCATAAAATATTTACGATTATTTTTTTAACAACATCGTCTTCGAAATAGAGCGTATAGATATTTACAATTTCCAGACTCATTTCGACATATTTAAAATCTTTACACAACTGTGAGATTTAAACTTGTGATATCCAGTTTATTTCAATAACAGTACAATACAATATCATTATTAAATATCAATGGCTAGAAGTTTGATAATTTAATTTGTGAAAATATACGTTTACAGAATCAGCCGCATTAATAACCAAGGCAAAACAAGTCTTTTTATAAGCATTTTAGATATATTATTAGTAAAACACCTGAGAAACTAATAACTAGTATCTATAAATATGAAGTTCACTTGCGGGCAATTTCATTATAATTCTAACTGTGCATTTGTATTGTCACCTACTACTATTAAGCTATTCGAGCCTTAAATCAGCATATTTCTCAATATTTCAATTATTAACAAGTTTATTGTAGCACTATTAATATATATTGGGTATTATTTTGTATTATTCGTGCGTGTATTTTATATTAAAAATATATAATCAAGTATTTACTATTCAATTAAAACTCACTTCAAGATTCGTGGCAATTTACAACACAATCGGAAGTCTTTGAAGATGTTTGACCCAATGCTAAAGATCAAAAATAAAAAATAAATAAAAAAATGGCCATCGCTTAGAATAATCGGTTAGCTCAGAATTAAGCTGTCAACATCAGACAACATTCATATTAGCAACTTTTCAAAGTAACCGGCCGCCATCTTAACTGGCGGAGCGTCGATGTACGTGGGAAACCCGCTCCGATTTCAAAATGGCGTACGGAATCGATTAATTATGAACATTTCGGTGTGCTGATTTCGAACAATCGGGCCGATTCGATTAACAAATATACACGCTTGAATATTCCCGCGTCGCTATCCTCAGTGCTACATTTCGAATTATTAATCATTGGATCATGCTCCAATTGACGATCGGACATGGAAACAATAGACGTGAAAATTTTTCGTTTTGGAAAATCAACCGATTTTTCCTTTTTCTTATAGCCATTTTGATCGTAATAAATTATGAATAGAAACTGATAATACATAACACAATGACATCTAGCGATGTTAATTCAAAGTAGGCCGTCTGTTGTAATGCTATTAATTGTTTATATTTTATTGACTGGATTTAAAAGTTAATTAAAAATTTCAAACACTTACTATTAACTATATATATTATTACGCTATGTGTGCTATCTTTAAATAATGGATTTTGCAACGTATTGACAGTAAATTGTTAGGCTTAACAGTTATGTTTCTATATAGACGAAACACGTGTCATAGAATATAAACAATAAAATGTTTTATAATTAATAAAATTTAAGCGAAAATATTATAATTAAATTAATATTGTACATATAAAAATGGTTTTAAATATACTCAACTACCGTAAAGTTTATAATAATGATTTTTTATTCATTTTATAATTTAAGTTTTTCTTTGATATTTTTGTAAAAACTTCACTTAAAAGCATATGTATCATAAGGAAAAAAATATGTAAATTCAAAACCGTATATATTTAAGATAAAAATATTTTAAAATAATAAATATTATTTTATTTTTATAGTGGTAATGACAAACATAAATCAAATACACTATGATTCATTTAGTTAAGGAAAATTCACCCCAATTCGTAGGTTTAGTTTTTAATTAGTTAATATTTGGATATAAAAATTAAAAAATAATGTAAGATATTGCACATTGTCAAATATTGCACAAATTTCATTTTCTATGTTATTACAAAATATTAATATATATTTTTTCAAATATTTGACGGCGTGAACTGTCAATTTAATCAGAGACGAATTGGATTTTTGATGATTTCTCTTTTTTCGTTTTGAAACAAATGTCAACAATTTAATTAACATATTGACTTGAAGCTTGTAGAAGGACTGTTCTGTTGAGAGGAGCACTTGCCAATCAATTATTTTTTTTATACACAACATTTAAAAAATACACACTTACATTTTTACATTTTGAATTTAATTACACTATTTTTTTCTCAAAAGCATCGACAATGTAATGAAGATTACCAAGTTTATTATATATCCATTTTTTTAACTTTTTAATCGTTATTGAGGCGTATGTCATGGTGTGAGGAAAGTGAATCGAAGTGTTTTCATAGTGTGCATGATTCTCAATCTAACTAAAATACTTTGGCAAATACATATATATAATACAAATTGTCTCGCTCAAAGAATACGTCAAACTTTTTTTCTTCAGAAACTGTTCCCCAACAGATTTTTGAATCTCTTCATTTTTAAATGATATAATTTTACCATCCCCGAGCAGGTGACTGACTTGCAACTTTTTCCACATGTTATATTCTATATTCTAGATAATTAGAGAATTTTTGTTGCAAAACTTTCATGTCAAATTAAGAACAGTAAAATTCAATAGAAAAAAGTTTACCGGTCGATAACAAAGACAAGCAAGATCCAGGCTCTTCAGAAGTATAAGTAGTACATGCCTCAACTAGTTTCAGCACCTCTGCATGACTTTTAGTATGACAATATTTATATAAAATAGATACCCAAATAAACTATTCAAATGCGTTGCTATAATCACGCCTACATTGTGATCATATTTGCAACCTTTTTTATTACAAAGTATTTGTTTTTGTTAATGTTTAATAATAAATCATATTACTAGCGCTCAATTATGTGAGCCAAATAATTCTATATCGGCCATTTGCTCATTTTCCAACTCGATAATCCCAAATTTCCGATTATCCAACCGTGTATTTACTACGCACAAACCTTTGTTACAGAAATACATTAATTTATATTTGTTTAATTACAAGCGACGAAAATATTTTATCAGTATTTCGAATTAAAATATTACTTTAAGGTTGGAAAAACAATTTTCTTCTCCGTGACGAAAATACGTATCGATGTTTTTATTAATTGTATACTAAATTGAAATAATATGATACACTGGTATTATTCTTACGACAAAAAAACAGTATTCTTTCGAAAAAACCAGAGAGAACATTTAAACTATTTCTCAAAAATTATATACTGAATAACATGCCATATTTGCAAAAAATCTTCATGTTTATCCCGTATAATAGAAATTGCGATATAATGGATATAAGTATATCATTTTATTTATAATAGTTTTTGTACTTTTTTCTTATTAATATTTACTTTTGAATCTAATTTTTTCATCAAGTTGTGTATCGTGTATTTTGATAAAACTATTAATGTGAAAATCAATACTTATCTGAAAATACGAAAATTAAATATTTATACAAACAAATAAATTTAAGTTTTGTATGAAATTCGAATTATGACCGATTCTATGGCCAAGGTATGTAACCTATATCCGTCGTAATTCGAGAAAAACCTGTATATATTATTCATAGATTGTAAATGTATGTTCAATCCTCTTTTTCATGGTTTTGAAATAACACAGTTCTAGAAAAAAACCGATTTTTTTTTTTACATTGATCTTTTACTTCGACTTAAAAAACTAAAAATCTCTCTTGATCAAGGTATAATTTCAACACTCAAGTCATAATATGTTTAGTCAATAATCGAATATATTATAGATGAACTAGAAAAAGATGGTACATTACCAATCATTGAAGCATGGAAAATATTCACTACAGTAAATTGTCACTAAAAAACTATAGTAAACGGGGACGTTATTGTCAAACAGTGACACTGAATGATTACGTTATTTGATGTATAATGTTAAATATATCGGGAAAGTACTACATATATGATATTTAACTAATATTAAGTAAAAATTAAATCTTGTTGGAGCACGTTATCTTTTTTTGTACTGTATCCTTTGGAACGTATCCTCCCGAGTAAAAAAAGAATCGGACATATAATGTCATATTATGAAGCAATGGTTTCATTGCCTTGCATTGTAACGCAAGCTTGCAATATCGCTGTTAGCTCGCGGCGACGTCTGTCTTACGCTCGCCGCGCGAAAAGAACTCGCCTATGTCGGCAATAATATTATAATATGTCTGCCCTCCATGTGAAGTTGTGGGAGGGCCACTCATGACGCTTTGCGGTCTCGGATGCCGACGTCGTCGTCGTCTCCATGTCTCCAGACACGCCTTATTCAACTGCACTGACGGCATGCGCAAATTCAGAGCTTCAAAACTACACACAATAGTACGAAACGTATTTGTATGACAGCCATTAAATCTAATGATTATAATATACGTTAATTATAAAAGCTTTCCATTTTTACATTTATATTGAAAAAAAATGTACCTACTAATGTTAAATACAACTATCTCGTTCTAGTAATAATTCAACATTTTTGACATGTCTTACGTCCTATTTCTTTAAAACACTATTAAAAATAACAACCTATGATATTATATAATATAATCTATATGTTATCTTTTATATATATATATTCCATGTCACGTACTTTGACCTAGTGTATTTATTAATCTATCTATCCAGTAATCTAGGATTATGAATCTTTTGAGACTGGAAATTAAAACTATTGAATTTAAAAAGAAATCATCATGTATTAAATGCAAGATATAAATCCGTAATGGTTTGAGCGAAAAACCAGCCAGTTTAGTTCAGACAGCACTCGTGAAAAAATAATGGGTTAAGATAACTTTTAGTACTACCCGCATGCATATTTTTACGTGTAGATTTGCCATTCATCTATACGTCCATTCCAACACCTGTTCTTAATCAGGCGTATCTCGGAGTTTTTAAATCAAGAAACAATCGACTTTATTCGACGACAATGGTCCGGGAGTACAAATAAATTGCCCAAGACTTGATTTGCCACGTACTCAAATATGTCAAGTGAAAAATAAATAAAATTAAAAATCAAGCAATTACGCGAAGAGATCATCACGCTCGCCGCACAACGCCGCAATTTTTTAAAAGCAATGAAATTTGCCCTTATGGTAACCAAGATAGATGGCCCGATGGTTCCAACAGCATTCGAATCAGTGGCGGCTCGTAGCTTAAATTAGTGGGGGTGCTGTTGCTTCAGACTTTTTTAGCCTTTGTTTTGAAATTGTGTAAAACAAAACAAACGTGTATAAAAAGAAAATTTATTCAGAAACTTGATAAATCTTAAAATAATGAAATAGAATAACTAGAGGCAGCACAATAATCCAACTCTACACATTATCACATTCAAAAATATGTTACATGGTTTTTAAGCAAAACACACGTTGAGTAAAAAAACTACCTTCCACCAGCACGCTGCAGTTGGTACTGCGGGAGCGACAGTGCTCTCGCAGCCTCGCGTGCATCTTCCTATGTGCGCATGCGCACAACAGTCAACCACCACACCACTAGAACTGTGAAGCCCACAGTTTTATACAGAGATATTTTGTATATTTTTCATAAACTATGAGATGGCTACTGACATTACTCTTAAGGATTATATATTGTACAAGTACAAAGAAAAAGTTACAGAAAAAATGACTCATTATAAATAAGGGGTGCTGCAGCTCCACAGTACCTATACGCGAGCCACATATGCGGTGGAGTGAAAATGCTAGAAAAATATATACTCACGAGATCAATAATTGTTTTATACATCTGCCACGTTTGCACAGAGTAAGCACAGAGGCGCAATTCGCGATTTCCGTAAACGGGGGACGTAACATACGATCATTCGCATTGTTCATTACTTCGCGCGGTCACAGTATTTCACCATCGTCGTCGCGTCTCCATCATGAGCGCAGTATCACAGAGAGGCGGCGCGCCAAGCTGTCGCTGGCTGTCTCACGAAACATATTAGGAATATACTCGAATACTCACGAAGGTATTCTACGACAAGAATCAAGTTAACCGCACTCTTAACCATTTTCATTAGAGATATAACTACTTAACACGATTACTTCAAGATTATAATATAACATCATTTCATAACGTTTACTCAGTTGTTAGCCTACTTGAAAAAAATACAGTCTATTACCAATATTTGGCGACGCATTTTATATTTATTATTTTCGGCTAATGTTTGGACTTATCGAGCCAATCTGACTAATATTGGTATATACGTCTCTGATAATGACCAGAGAAATCGAGAACATCAGCTATTTTTTTTTTGTATTCAAATACAGAAATAACATGCCAGTAGTCATAGCAATACGAAGGGCAATGACGAATATTAACGAAACCTACTAGGCTTATGTAAAAATGAGTTCAGATGGATGATGTTGTATATTTTTTTAGAATAAGATCTAATATATAATTATTAATAAATATATATAGTATAATTATTATTATATGTATAAGTTTCTTAATAGACTCTTTTTTTATATCAAATCCTCTTTTTATTATTTATTTTTTTGTGTAGTAAAAACATCAAAAATTATTGGTTAAAGGCATTTTGAACACAAATATAACAAAAATGAATAATATAATATTTTAAAAAATGACATACATAGGTGAATGAAATCAATATATAAATAATAAATTAATTGGAAAATAAAAAAAAATAGAGTCTACCAAGAAAGTTAGACAGATACTATTCTAAAACTATATACGATACCATCCATCTAAACTCACCTCACACAGGTGGAAGTTATCGATAACTGAGGCAATTTCGTTAAGTATCACAATTTCTCTCCGCATTGGCATAACTACTGGCAAGTTAGGTTAGGCTATCATTCTACATATTTCTACAACATTCATTTTATTCACACATAACTTTTTTTAATGTTTTATGTAACGTAAACTCTTCATTACTATAACATGTCGCGTTATGAATGATTTTAAGTAATAATTTGTAATATTTTTAACGTGTTAAATAAAAATAAATAAAATTCAATAAATATAGTCCTCGATACGTCTCTACTTTATTATTTTGTCTTTCTAATGTCATTCTATGATTTTTATTTCAATATTATTTAAATTAGGGACCTCCGCTACCTGCTGGCTACGCCCGGCTCAAATTGATAGAGATAAGGAAAAACGACGAATGAAAAAATTCGCGCTATTTTTAAACCCTGTTTTCTGTATTTCATTTACTACGGGGAGACAAATTTTATTATTATTCAAAATAATTGTATTTTTCATAACTTATCTTCAATATTTATAAGACTTTCGACGATAACACAGAATTCAATTTCAATATAGTAGATGTCCGGATTACTAAACGGGTAAAAAATCATGACAGAATTGATAGTTTAAATATAAATAATAAGATATTCATAGTAATTTGAACATAATCGTCACTTTATAAAAAAACTCTCTAATTTAATTTGTGCAATACGGGTGTTTGAAGTGTCTTTATACCTTACATTATTTTTTTAGTTTTAACTTAAAATGTGTAGTACTTGATCCTACATTTTAGTCATTTTTGTCCTGGGTAGATAGACCTCGAAATGACTAGATCGCCAGCTATTTTTTCAGATCAACGTGTACATATATAACCAATAAGTCAAATCTTTTGAAAGAATAAGACTTTTTAACACGCGTTTAGAAATAATTATAGAGAAAACAACGCTTTTCAACCTAATTCGTATTCAAAAATAATTTAATATTCTTACGTTACGTATTAATTTCCTTTCAAATGAACGTCAGTTCACAATAAAAACATTTTAAATTAAATCTATCAAAGACTAGAATCATTCGATGATTACTAAATTTACTAACTCAAAATATTTAGTTATTTAGTTTCAACTTACATTATATGTAAAACTATTTCTAGACGACGTATGAAATCATCACAGGCGCATAATAAGTATGCAAGTATTATATTATACTCGTTCATATAAATCTTTTTCAATATATTTTGCTCAATTCTTATAATTACAATTATTGATGTCACGTTGCTTATTTATGTTATGCAATACCTTATCATTAAATTGCATCTGAAAATTAATACATAACTGTACAATCCCACACGCTATTTGCGAGAAGTGTCAATAACAAATAGGTTTTACTTGGGTTGAGTTATTTATTTTGTTCTTTCTCCTTCGAAACTCCATTTACATCGCTTTTCTCCGTTTATAAATTAAAAAATCGTGATGACTACAGTTTCAAATTAAGATTTGTAATTTCAAACCGGTGCAATTTGTCCATACACTATAACACATGAGAGCGTACAACAAATGAGACTGAATCATAACTCCTTCGAAAGTATTTATTCAGTTAAAGAATATTAAATTCGTTCGAAAATTTATACAAAACGTAATCTTCTTAATTCACTCAGAATTACTTTGGTAGTAAAACTTTATAGTTTTTATTATATCAGTAATTATGTAACCAATAGAGTTTAGTTTATTAATAAGTTTTTTATTCACAAACTATAACTTTAAAACATAGACAAATTGTAATTAAAGTGATTTTATTTAATATAATAAATTGTATCAACTGTGGAAAGGGGAAAAGACGTAATCCACATTATAACTGTATGTGACTATAACTGGTAATTTTTTCACCCAATCTGATATTAATTTAACAAATTATTTAAGCAAAAACAATAAAGTTGATATATTAGAAGTCTTTTTCCATATTTGCAAATTTGAAATGCAAATTTTTCAGGTAAAAAAATACTTTACTAAAAAACCACATAAAGATAAAAAAGAAATAACGAAATTGAAAACCCTATTGAATTAATTAGATAGAGTAAGTTCTAAAAAATCTTCAAGTAACATTCGTTCAAACTTACTCTCACTCGGGTAGAAGATATAGTTACTCAATGTTCATTTGTTGAACATAATTTTCTACTTTTACTCTTTAAAATACACAAGCAACTAAATACCCCATGGGCTTTGTTAACTTGTATGCGTATCACTAATTGTGAATCGGGTTTCACCTTTCGGTAACTTATAACTTAAATTTATCCAAAAACTAAGCGTATTTTTTTTCCATTATTATTTGTCAATAATAAAACTTCTTTCAATTTTTTTTTCATGAAAACCGATTATGCAACCATCGAAACTTTGAAATTGCCAGTACTCAATGCAATAAAATTTAATAATTATTTTCTGAGCACGTGGATTTACACGGTATCAAGATTTCCACCGCAGAAATAGAAGATACATTTTCACATTTTTTTTTACGAAAGTTATCTTTCTCTTTCAATTTTTTATGATTTATAAATTGGCAATATGGTTTATATTTATTATTTATTCTTATAGTACATGACAGTTTCAAAATGGTATTATTATTTAATAAAATTGGTATTCATTGCATATTAAGTATTTATTTCCCCATTGTGCCACGTACCAGCTATACATGAAGAATGTAAGGTATCGACAAGGAGTCGCAAGACGATGAAACTAACCCGCACATAAAGTCATGAAGCTGAATTACAACCAGAAAATTATCTGTGTGCATTTATTTTTGTTACATTACAACGTATACTTATACCGGACATGTAGGTTTTCGATTTTTAGTTTAACCTCTTTCAACACGATATAACTTATGCGAGTCAACATACGTACACTCTATTCGACAAGTTTGTGCATTATTTAATTATTTACTTACTTCAAATTTTTAAAATCACCATTATTAAAGTACTTATCTTTACTATCTGGCAATACAAAAAATTCAGAAATAATAATTAGGAACTTAACTATTTATTTTAAATGTCTTAGCTCTTTTATTATATTATATTATTTTTAATGACAATTTTACTAATGTTTTCTCATTCCGCTAAGAATATTCAAAAAATAATAATGCCGTATACTAGATTATTTGAAATTGACTTTTGAGAGAGAGAATTTTAAATGGCTTTATTTTAATTAATTTATTATTTTAAAAATATAAATATCCTCTTCTATTTTTAAATATTTTGGTTCCTTGATAATTTAAATTTTAATAATGATCTTATTTCAAATCCAATTCTTTCAATGTTAAAGCAATTATTTAAAAATTAGGGTCGGCATTATTGCTCACCCATCTCCGTATGAAAATTATATAACCTAAATAATATCAAAGGATTTTTATTTAGTGTACATTTAAAGATATTAATAAATACGATGATTGGCAAATGATCCAAATACATAATGATAAAGACGGATAATACTTCATGGCGTGAATTTCATATGTTGTTACGATACAATCAAATATTTATAACTAATGTGAAAAAACATAATGTTACCAAGAAAATATTCAAGTCTATATTTGGCGAAATTTTAAATTTACGATAATATTTTATATATTTGGAAACCGCCAGTTGATTTCTTGTCCGTTTAGTTACACTAATACACACTTTTGAGAATTTGCTCATATTTGTGTATAGTAATACATTATACGCTTATGCGGAGTTCATGTTGGCTTTGCGGTAAATTTCTTGTAAAGGAAGGATCACGACTCAATATTCGTACTAATGGGAAAAACTCAAGAAGCGCATAACTCAAAATGAATTCATTATTTTACTACTTTATATCTTCAATAACTGCATAGTAAAAAATAAGTAATAAATATCAAACGTAATAGTTTTTGTTATACATATGTAGATAAATAAAAAAAACTTATATATTTTATATAATTAATATTTTTGACTGGTGCTGCTTGATGGAAATTGATTTTAAATTCTAAAT
>JAGVSQ010008336.1:0-14477 GCA_022683975.1 Rhyacophila evoluta
TGGAGCATATGGATCTACACATTGTGAAGATATCCACTCCGAAAGAGGAGTATATCTACGCAATGTGAAGACGACTTGACAGACTATTTTTTTACGAGAATTGTTTGTCAGACAATTACTCAACCTAATAGGCAATTTCAGAATACAATTAACGGTTTGCAAAATAACATCACAGATTTTCTCAATTTGTCTTCCACTTCAGGTTTCATGAAAGTTGGCAACAGCTTCGGCAAAGGTATCCCTGTACACCCATACCTCGCTTTGCGGCCTAGATACGTTCCGGAAAAGTTGGCCGTAAAACGAAAAGCCGTATAACGAATCAAATATTTTGATACAAGCCCATTCGAGTACAATTGGAAATATAAATGCAATTATTTTCTATTTATATAAATATATATAGAAAATAATATAGTTTTTAGTTAGAAGCGTTTTATTCTTTTTGCTTTATTTAAAAATGCTTACATAAAAAGAAAAGTAATGAAAAATGTAATAATTAACACAAATAAAATGTTTAAAAACTGTTCTAATCTGATGATGAATATTAACATGAAGAATCAATAAGCTATAATATGCTGCCATCATCATTTTGATGACAATGTTGTGCCCAATGTTCCTCATATTTTCGTTGGGCAAAATGTAGCAGTGCTGCCTAAAGGGAAAAACTGAAACTAAGCAGAAGGTCGCTTACAGTACAGCATTTTTTTAGCTATACACTGAAACATTGTTGGCCGTAAATAGAAAAAGTGCCACGCCAGCAAAATGTCGTATAAAGACCGGCCCTATAGCAAAGTATAGATATACTGAAATTTTTGGAAAACAATATGCAATTTACTTCTTAAATCTTCTCTCGAAATTTACCAAATTGTCTTATACATAATAATATCGAGGGTTTATTTCATTTCCAGCTTCACAGAGCTCAACAGTAAGTTCCACAACAGTGCCACGAGTTCCAGATGTTCCACAACGATCAGGATTCTCACGGCAAGGTTCCCTTTCCGCATCAGTAGCTGAAGACGCAGAAGATACAATGAAGAACCTTCGTAAAACATTTGCTGGGATATTCGGCGACATGTAAACACAACACGCCAGTCAATACTTTCACAAATAATGTACCGACTTCATTTTTATAAGGATTTTGCAAATAAATGTTTGCCTGTGTCATTGTTATAATAATATTATTACGAACGGTGAAATGCAACAGTTTACCTTTTTTATTTAGGGTTGTTGCAAGCAAATAAAATAATCCTTACCATTATACTTCAATAAATACTGAAAATTCAAACATAAATAACTTTGTATAACGTCTAGTAGTTTATATCTTTGCATCCTTTCACCAAAACTTTGGAAAACAATAGACAAATAATACTCTTTTCTTATATCCAAAATAATCATAATACTTAACATCATGTGAAATCATCATATCCACGCAATATTTAAAAAACATCTTGGTATCCTTTTAGTGAATTTTTATCCTGTCAGCTGATGATTTTGCGCATACCACTGATAATTTTTATTTCACCATGTATATAGAAAAAGTTAATTGAAAACAGCTATATATTATAAAGTACAAACACCATTTTAAATTACATTCCCCGAAGACAAGTTTTATCAAAATACTGCAGTAGTTTAAATTGAACGATTTCAAAAATATATTATAGAAATTGTATTTATGTGAAAAATGCACTAAATATGTTGTATATGCATAACGCCAATATCATTCTAGATAAACGTTTTTCATCTCATTTCAAGCTAATATTTTATAAATATGGTTTTCGTGGATTCGCTATAATTCATTTTTTGATAAACTCCAGTTGTACCTCCTTACTATATTCATTATCATAATAATAGTCTGATATAATTTTTTTCCATTATTAAATATGTAGAAAATATTATACTTAATACGTATTATTATGCTTAAAATAATACATGTAACAGACAATACAGTTAAAAGCTAATAATTTTTCTTGATAAAATTGTTTATCAAGTTTTTAGGAGTTGTCTAGGATAGTGGCATTATTGTAAATTTTTTCTTTAGTATGTAATGAAAGTTGATTTAAATACCATAAAATATTGATCTCATCGAGCACAATTCTCATCATTATCGTCAGTGTATTGTACGTTGATTGATTATTATTTAGTAAATATAAACATTAAATGATATGCTGTGTTATGAAATGAAAATAGCCTGGTCAATGAACGAAAAATTGATATAGATGTATTGAGTAAGATTAACAAGAAAAAATTTGCAAGAAATAACTCCAGAAGTATGCAAATAGAAAAGGCAGGTTGATGTCTAGAAATTATTGTAATGTAATAATGAATCTTTCCTACTCTCCACAGAGGCATCAACTGTCAATATAGAGAATTTTGTGTAATTTTGTACTTACAACCACTCTGTAATCCTCACATCTATTAGAAAATTAATTAAATGTATACTATCTGTATTAGTTGATCACTTTCTTGCTTAATTATTATAATGAAAAAAGGGTTATATTTAATTACCAATTATATGATGCATTGTGAAATATAAAATTACATTATAATAGCACAGCAAGAAAGTACTTCACTTAATAAATTTTGTAAGAACTATTTAAATCTAAATCAAGCATTTTTATCTGTGAGAGAATGGAATAATGAACCACTTTCTCTCATTGCAGTACCAAAACTTGTCTTTTAATATAAAAATTTAAAGTCATACAATTTTTAGATGATTCTATCTATATAATTTCGTCATTTAACAGTTGGTAATTTGGTTTTCAAATATAATTAAATAGTTTAAAATATTCTCTCAAGTAATCTATGACTAATATATGAAAATGACAGGTCTTGAGTATTCATCACCTTTAACATAATATAATTCAAGAACCACATTCATTATGTGGCAAACCAAATAAAATGTGCATTATATATGAGTAAATTGATATAATTATTAAGTTAAACAAAAACACAAAAGAATGTGCGTTTTAACAATATATTAATTATGTAGTGTGAGTGTAGGTAGGGCCGGATTAATTATTTATTTTAAGTACATAATTTTCTTAAGCCGATATTCATTCAATTTTTTTTTGCATCATTTAATATGGATCATTGTACAAAATAATGACATTACAGTGTATTAACATTGTGCAATTGTTATTTTATCTTGACATAAAATAAGAGATGGCGCTAGTATCTTTCCATACTATAGAAATATTATATTTCCATGATATTATTTTTTTATTATTAATAATTCAATGTATCTAATTTGACGGCTTAGTGTATTAATGGATTATTGACTAGTATAATCGCTAATAAATGTGGTTAGATTATTGTTTCGGGTTGAATATTCCGATTTTGAGTTCGAAGTCTCCAGAAGGCCTAAAAATCCGGTTCCTCATTTAGAGATGTTGGTTTTTGTCAACGATGCTTAGCAAAAAGTCTAGTATAAATGTTGTTCCACTTAGATTTCTTACAACGAAATGTGTAATGAAAATCAATTCATTAAAATAAAGCTAATGTAATTATTATAGAGGTTAAGATTAATATTTGGTACCTACAAAAGTATTCATTGCATAATTCAATTAATTCATAATACCTACTGATATTTGAAATGTTTATAATAGTATAATAATCAAAATAATATAACCGTGGTACTGAAGTATGTGGTTTAAATAAAAAATTGTAGGAATCGTTAAATACCAGGACGCATTGGATCTCCCATTAATGGAAAATAATACTTATTGAACGACAAATAGCATTTTGCATCTCGCAATTATATATCCATACAATTAAGTTTATAAAAAATAAAGTATGTATACTCATTAAACTGAACTTTTTTGCAAAATTTTTGGAAATTTTTTTTAGGAGCCATTTTGGAATCTTTTGTTTTAAAATTCTGGTTTATTGAATATCTCACTATTATAAAATAAATAAAAATGTGATTTTACATATCACCAAATGTTTTTTATTGAAATGTGTTAGCTTTTATACAAAATATCTGTAGAAATTTTGTACATTATAAATTAATTATTTTTACTATTGTGTTGAAATGAGAATTAATAGGTTTATCAGAAAACTTGGAATACTAATAATGTTTGCAAATATTTGTGAAAAATACATGATTTGTTAATAATATTATTAAGTCAAATTTATATCATATTACAAAGTCTTGTCAATGTTATAAATTTTTAATAATTATTCTTTTTAGGATGCAATAACTATTGATTGATTTTATTATATAAGACATTCCTTAACAGTATTTTTTTTGTATGATTTTCTATGTATTTTTTAATATTAAAGAGTTGTCAGATTATTATAAACCAATTAATTCTCTGTAAAAATAATGAAAAAAGTCTCCATATAAATATTTTTTGTGTATATATTTAAGGCTCAATTTGTTTTACAGTCACATAAAAGTCAGAGCCCGAAATGTATTTGAAGGATTGATATTTTCAATAAATAGATTTAGATTAGATTTTTAGATGAACAATATAATATTCAAGAAAAAAATTGAATAAGCTATTGTTGTTGTTGCTAATTAAAATGTGTATGCAATTGTTAGTGTTCGCGATAAGGGCAGAAATAAGTTTTTGAGATTTATCACATATTAAATAATAACTATGTATTATTTGAACATTTTTAATAATTTCATAATATATTGATGTCAGCCATGTTTTAAGCACAGAAACACACCAATTAAAGAAATGACACTAAAAATAAAAGTTATCATGTTCTGCACACCTGTGTTATGAATTTATTACAAATACTATTTAAATATTTATTATTATTGTAGTAAGGCATTAATGTATATTTCTCTATTACTTATAGCAATCGTTATTTTTATATAATATCTTGCATCAGATTTATTTGTAATGGCAATAATTAGATTAGTGATTAGAAATTTATAAGATTTTCTATAATGACAAATTTATTAGAAATTTTGTTGCTCTAATTGCTTACAATAATGCTTTATCGAAAAACATTCTCAGAAACTTCTTTCTGCGCCTTTTTATAACCATTATAAATGATTTAACGTAAGTGGATGTTACATTATATATTCTATTGAAATTATATATGATATGAAATAAATGCAATATTACAAGTTGGGTTTTTTATTCCATAGAATTTCATTAACTAACATAATAATTTTTATCATTGTATCATCTCTGCCAATTAAAAAATCAATACTTGTTAAAAAGTGTCCATAGATAAATGACAGGTTAATAATTATAATAGTTTTGTGTGTAATAAAATGATAAATGAGATAACAGCTTAATGCTGAAAGAGAATTGTTCATATAGCCTTTCAAAAAATATTAAAACATAAATATGATGTAGTTATTAGGCTTAGTTGCACAAGTCTTTTGATATCATGTATGTATATATTTCATATGGAGGATTGAATTAGATTTGGTAATCTGTCGTTATATAAAGTATATGATAACATGTATTCCAATAGATCTAAACAATTTCTAATTAATATTTTCGACTGATGGTGCTTGATGGAAATTGATTTTAAATTCTGAATTATTTAAAACTGGTAAACTTTCATATGTGAGAACACATATGGAAGTTTACCAGTTTTAAATAATTCAGAATTTAAACAATTTCTAATCATTTGATTCTATCACCATCCAACATATCTGCACTTGAGAAGCATATCATCTCTTCACAAAATCAATCACATCTTTAACAAAATAAATTAATGATGACTTGTAGTTAATGATCATGTATATCAGTACCAAAAGATGAAAGTCGTATCAAAAAAGTTAAAATAAATTTAATATCAAGTTACATTTAGATGAAACAACCATAATGCCTTAGAAGCATAAAGACTCAGGAAGGTGTAAGAAGTCTAAATTTTACCTTTTTTACTTGTATCCAATTCACAATCCATTGATTTATGTCATATAATTTTTATAAAAGTCAAGAATGAAAAGAAAAGGATAGTTTTTGATGTTGCATTCATCTGCTTCTCAGCTACAGATATGACATATATTATTTATTAAATTCAATACCAAATATCTTTGTAAATAAGAAAATTATCATTTGAGAAGATTGTTTCATCTTGGTGCTTTTTCTAAGTAGTAGAATTAAAGCTCATTTTTTTTATTATGCCTGATAAAAAAAGGAAAAATAAAATGAAAATGCCAGTTTTGTTATGTTGGAATAAGTATATTTTTCAACATCATAATTCTACATCTTTGAGTCGCAAATTTCGCAAGAATATATTGTGTCAGTGTAAGATAAGCGATTAATTTTTCATTAAAGACATCCGGTTGCCGTTTGAAAAAAAAAATACTTGTATGTAGCATTGCAGTAGATCTACATACAGCGTTTATCATACATTCATATTATGCGTGTTCAATGAGTATTTTTGTTATAGCAAGTCAATTGTATGGAGGGGGATCCATGACAGTGTTGAGCGAATGGTTCCTGTACATCCCTGCCGCTGCTAAGTGGTTAGAAAATTTTTGATGCATGGGAAAGTAAACGGTTGAGATTGTATGATAGCCTGCAAAAAGTAAGATTAATTTTAATTCAAATAATCAATTAAATTAGCATTTGCTCGATTCGTTGGATTGAAGGAAATGAAATGGTGTTTATATATTGAATAAGGTACTATTATACTTGAAGAAAAATATTATTTTTACATATTTTTGGCACATAATGTCCACTTCAAAAGTGCAGCATATGGTTCTAAACGGTGTTAAGATGATGAATCTAGAAATAGAGTATGCTGAACTTTTTTCACGAAAATTTGTTATCAGCCAATTTCTTAACCCAGTGAACGTTGAATTCTTAGACTATTGAAAATCAACCAACTATAATAATTAAGCCCGATGAATCATATTCAGAATAAAATGATATTAAACTATATATTTTAAATTATTTTAATCATCAATGATGTAATTTTCATAGATTATATACAATTACCCACTAAAATTGGAATAATATTGCAAATACTTAAGTTTTCATACGAGTCGTCCACACTTAGTGACGTGTACGAAGAATTTTTCGAATCGCACTTTTTTATACCATATTCGCTCCCAAAGTGGAGCATATGCATCTACACAATGTAAATTTACCCACACTGAAAGTGGAGTATATGGATGGATCTCCGCAATGTGAAAACGAAGAATTTTGACAGATTATTTTTCATGAGAATTATTTCTCAGACAACTGACCCAATCTGCATCCAATCCTGCATTTTTAGATTTTTTAAATCCGATAGATTGAAAATCGAACTCGTACTTCCCGGTTCTTAGGCGCGCACGATATCAACTACGCTACTGAAGTGCGTATATGCACTAAAATATTTATAATAACTTACCAGGAGCATACCAGCCGTATTCTTTGGATGTAGTTCTGTAGAATGGATGTTGATTTGAAGACTGACTTCCGTATCCGTCAAAAGCCTCTAAAATGTATACAACATATTTTTTAATTCAAGATACTTAATCACTTAACTGTTAATATACATTTTTTTCTCGAATTTTTGTAGCATATCGACTATGAAAAGGAAAAAAAGGACTTAAGCCACAAAGAACAAATTTTATAGAAGGCATTACAACGTTTATATGATAATTTTGAGTCAAAGTCAAAACATTAAATAGTTACAACTTTAAAATGCTTGAAGACCAGAATTTTTATTTAAAGATGTTATTTACTCAATATAATATGAATTTAATAAGTTATTTAAGAAAAATCATTAACATTGATTTGGTAGAAGCCCCTTTTCCTGGTCGCTAATTTCCCAAGCCATCCTGTCTTTAAACCTAAAAGCTAAATTAAAACACTCATTCGACATTTTCAGGTTACATCTTTTTGATCGAAAGTGTATTAAATTGTATACAAATAGATTATGAAATAAAAGTTATTTTGAAAAATTGAGGATTACGTCCTTTTTTCTTTACACAGTCGATATTTTCCTGTATAGTGTGAAGGTATCTTCTCAGAAAATTCCAGGTTTGTTAAAATAAAAGCACACGTTAGACGATATTTAATATTTAATACTAGAGTTGGAAAAGTATAATAAAAGCTTGCTTACTCAAACATTGGTATTTTTCAGGAGGCTTTTGGATAGAATCAATCGACTGAATATTATCAGGACATGAGTCAATATTACCATGCACTTGACAAAAACTCATTTTTAAATGAAAATCTTTTTTAAAAGGAAGCTTTATATTTAAATTTTAAAACAAAAATAGTATTACTTTCGCTTCTAGCTCGAGCTTTTGAAATGCAGCAAAACGTATACAAACTGCTTTGATAATATAATAGAATCGACAAAATAAATCTGTTATTTCGTTACTATGGTAACTTCCTATATCTGAAAGTATTTCAAAAAAGCGTAATGTAACGCAATATGAATATATTAGCAACATGATTTATAGGGGGAACTATCCACATTAAGTTAATGTATATTTTTATCTGACACAAAATAGTTTTGACTGGATAGATATTAAGTAAATATTACAAGTAGTAAATTAGCATAGAAATTGAAAATTTTAATAAATAATTTATCGAACTTAGAAAGCGATAAGGACGCAGCACACACTAAACAAATTTTATGGAAGGCCCAAAAAACATTTATTTAATAATTTTGGTCCAAAGTCAAAGTATTAAATAAACACCAGCTTAAATTGCATGAAGAATAATAAATTCGTGCTATATTTATCTAATCCAATATTAATTTAATAAGTCATTGAAGAAAAGCCAATGCAATTTTATTGTTACGACTTTTTTCATTGACAAAAATATCAAGATCAATAGCAGAGGTTGGTAAAACTGCAATGTTTTTTATACATTTACGGCATAAGATTCTTACCGAATTTTCCTTGCTGTAAAATCCAGCGACTATAATTTCATTGATATGGTAGAAGTCCTTTTTTTCTGGTCGTACATTTCATAGGTTCTCCTGTTTTCAAACTTCAAAGTTAAATTTAAATACAAAGGCCGAGGTTACTATAGATACCAGGGTGACAGAGCGACAGCAGCAGAGCGTCGGCAACAGAAATGTAAAATAGCTGTAAATAGGCGAAAGTTTGGTAGCGCGACAACACATTGTCGTCATAAAAACATTTTTATATAGAGATTTAACAATAATAATTGAACTAATTTAATAGGAAAGTGTTTCAACCCGGCAGTTCTATGAAAATAATTAAATGGTATATATTCTATATCATAGCGATTAACAAAAAAAGAAACAGAAAATACTTACAAATTTTACAATAAAACAGTAAATAAAAGATCTTTTAAAAACACTTTGCAAAAGATTCAGTACACAGGCATGAAAAGAAGGCACAACTTAATTGCAATATAAGATGTATATAGAACGTTAGAATTGCGTCGTTATAGTGATCTTGAACTTTTAACTAATGTTTGTTTTATACTTTTAAAAGTTACTTTAATCACCTAATTATTTCGCGAGGATTCCAAGGCGTTGTATTTATTTAGCAGTTTATTTTCCTTTTTATGTCAAGAGATTCGTTGCATTTTTACAACTTCTTACAAACTTTACGAAAAAACGATATTAATTTATTTTCTGATATTTGCTCGCGCTTATGGAAGCATGTATATAATAACTAGGTAAGCGGATGTCATAACAATGAACTACTTATATATCGACCTTGGAAAGGAAAAAGGACTTAACTCACACAGTACAAATTTTACAGGAGGCATACAAAACGTTTATTTAATGATTTTGAGCCAAAGTCGAAACATTACATAGATACTATTGAAACACAATATTGAGACAAATTATATTAAGAACCGCTGTGTTAGATTAGAAGAAACTTAATAACAAACATTTATGTTACTAAGTTTAATTGCGAAGGAGTTACAGGACAAGGCAGGAAGTACTCTGCATGTAACGAAGTATTGATAACATGCGGGCGGACAAGACTGTAAACGAAAATAGCCGCTAATGACATAAAACATTACGGTGTGTTATTTCATTATCGCGTACATTCGCTGAAACAGCTGACAATTATTATGATTACACGACGGTGTACCTATGGCTAACCATCGTTTCCTTTTTGAACGATAATTCTTGATAGCTATGCGCCTGTTAGGTACATTTTCAAATTTAATGCATTTTATTCTCAGGTGTAGCATAATATTACAAAGTTCTCGAATGAACACGCTCAGCATATAGTATTGCTACATATATTGTCAACAGCTCTAGATTCTAGATGCTTTCTCATCTATCACGAACCACATTTACAGCAAAATATTTTACGAGAATCGACGAATGTTAAAAATAACGTTATTATACACTAAAATCAGTACGGTTTCTATTCTAGTGAATTAGTTCATGATTAGTTTATGATGATAAGAGACCTTCGTGGATGCTTTTACACTTCTGATACATCCGCTCCCTATATGGCCGCCACATGGCGTTTCCAAGAGTATCTATCTCCCATCAGTAGCTTTGCATAATGCAGATTATGCTAGTATCCTTAACTTCACTAAGTAACTTCCATCGATAGTACCCAGCGGTCTCCAAAACGCCGGAATCTCACAGGTGGAAATATACAAGTAGAATTCAGGCTCTCCAGAAACATTTGCAGTAAGTAGGGGTAAATTTAACTATAGGGGCATCAGGCGCGCGCCTGGGGCCTTACATTTAAAGAGGCCTCCAAACCTCTCCATTACAAACTGCTGGACTAGGGTAGAACTTATTAAGATAACATAAGACCTAAAAATGATTCCGACAAAAATTGAACGAATCTACGAAAGTAGAAATTTTAATCTGGGCGCGAGACATAAAAAAAGTCTCACGACAATCTGGACCAACGAACGATAGTAAAGATTTAAACATAGGCGTGAGACCTAAAAACAAGAAAGCGAAGTTCTCAATAATGAATATTTACAAAAGTGAATAAGTATAGAATTACCCAATACTTGGTATCGGGTATTTAAAAAAAAAGCCGGTACCTATGAGTACTCAAAAGTACCGGTCTGCACATTACCACTAAATATTCAACAAAAGTGAGATCTAAAATAAAACAAAAACGATTGCGTCTAGGTCATCAGGGCCTCATAATTGAATTGTACCTAGGGCCTCTCGAGTGCTAAACCCACCCTGGCGGTAGGTGTTTCAGCCAATTCCAGAGCCACTTTATATAACTTGACAGAAGGCAACATTGTCCATTCCCGTCTTAATTCTAAGCTCTTCACGAGTACAACTAACCTCACCCTCAGTATTATATGCAAGCATTTGTTTTGCTTGTTGTTACCAGGATTTACTGAGACTTTGCCAGGTGCCATGATTACACCAGATATTATTTAAGCCGTGTATTTTTTAATTCAAATTCTGACAAAGCTACATTACGCTATTCGTCATTATGTCGAATTTACATAAATAATTAAAATAAATAAACTATATGTTATTTTTAATTACACAAGTTTGCGAGCTCGTGCGTCGAGATAGTTGTAACATGAGGACTAACTGTGTTTATAAGATTACTCAATGAACACCGCTGGCTTACACAACCATACATGCAACGCGATAAGACTAGTCCCCGAAAAATAATTAAACAATACCACTTCCAACCGTTCATTTAACCTGATACAATGCTTATCGTCAGTCTGTCAATTATTTGCGATTTTAATTATATTTCCAGGACTGTGTATTCGACTGCGGTCTGGAGTCGTTAAATTGTTTCCAAATGATAAACAAACAAATACGTTAAATTCAAAATACAACATACATAATTGTTTACAACTTTAAACTGTTTGAAATTACAATAAAACGAATGAATATAATACATAGTGTAATACAGTGAATAATTTTCTAAGTAATAAGCTTTTTTTCATAAGTGAATTTAGTGTTTTTGTGAATTCTTTTTGTAAAAAAAGTTTATAAAGATATATCAATGTCTAGTTCTTGTGCTTTTAACTTGAAAGTTGTCAGAATGGAATATAACATCCCAGTAATACCGTTTGATAGACCAAAGGAGAAATATCCTGTTCGTCGAAAAATAATTTCAAAGGGAGCCTTGCGCAATACAACGGCTGTTGTTCCAAAGATCGTACCAAACTTGGCATATAAGGTAAGGACGTCTAATCGGATATGTGAAGTTTTTATCTCGTATAAGAAAGTGGCCGTTGACAGGAGTGAGTTTGATAAAAATTGCTTTTAGAATCAAATTGGGTTGGAGGTATTAGGAAATCAAAAAAGTTTGTGCAAACGTAATCTGACGTTATGCCAATACAAAGAGTTCTATAAGTGGCTCAATATATTATAGTATGGAATGATGAATGTTCAGTATAAAATAAAATATACATTACATCATATCATATTATATTTGATATCAAGATCGATCAATGCAAAGAGTGTTAATTAAAAGTTTCTATCTATTTTTTCTAATATCTTAAAATTATAATTAAATCAATGGAGATAAGGAGTGAAGATAGAAGTTATATGGCTTATATATGACATTCTTATTTTATTTGTATTTTTACTACTCGCAACGTATTCTTACTCGCTGTTGAGACATATACCTTCATGTAATAAACGTGACAAGCTCTTGAAATAAGCATCGAGAAATTAATTTTATTTGTAGAAAGAATCGAATGTTGTAAAAAACTCTATTTTATTTAAGTCCAAATACATAAAAAATGTTTCCCCGATAGTGAAGAGGTCAACTTGCATACCTAGCAATCAAAGGAATGCGGGCTCGATTCCCATCTGTAAGATTTTTTTTAAATCCAGGACTATATGCCCACTGGGTCAAACAATTGTCTGTCAAACAATTATCGTGAAAAATAATCTGTCAAGTCACATTACGGAGATCCATATACTCTACTTTCGGAGTGGATCTTCACGCTATGTAGATTCATATCCTCTAATTTGGGAGCTTAAATGGTATCAAAAAACATATATAAAAAATCTTTTGGATTGCATATCAAACTTTAAATTTTACTAAAGTTTTCTATGAAAACAAAGTCGCAATAGACTGATTACTTCAAGGTTTTAACCAAAATAAAAAGCTCAAATACAATCTTACTATTTTTTGTTTATTTTATTTAAGGTCACACCTCAGGAGCCTAGACGGCTTGTGGAGGAGTTACTGGCGGATATCTACGGATGGAGACCAGAGAGTTCAGCAGGGACTATTGCTAGTGAACCATCATGTGCCTCCGACCAAGCCATGAGAGAGCATCAAATAAAACATGCAGCTGACCTAAAACGCATGAGTAAGTTTATAATCAACTCTTTAAATATTTAAAAAAACAAAATCTTTATGTAGCATCAAAGATCACACATTAAATATAGAGGTACTATATTAAACAGGACACTTCCAAGGTTTGTAAGATTTTACGGATACTAAAATACTTTGATAATAGAGAAAATATATAGTAAAATTAATGCTTATAAATATTATTATATCCCACTAAGTAGTAAAAACTGTACTAAGTTTGTTTTTAATAATATTATTATACTAAAGTTTACTTGTATATTTTAAATATTTATATTCATGCTAGATTGAAATAATTTGAGTCAAGAGCAACAATCTTTATAAAATTCGATTAACTAGACACACGTAATTCGCTTAGGTAAAATATATAGTATATTCCAAAGGGAAACTCATGATGTATCTTTGCATAGTTGAAACCTTTCAAATAAACTTTGTTTTTATTTAGAAAACATAAACGTTGGTTAAATATTCTAAGCAATAATCTTGTTCTCTTATTCATTTTTTTTTATACCATGTTTTCTCCCAAAGTCGAGCATATGGATCTTCGACTTGACAGATTTTTTTTCACGAGAATCGTTTGTCAGACAATTTCTCAACCCAATGGTTATCCAGTCCTGCATTTTCAGATTTTTTTAAATCCGACCAGATGGGGAATCGAACCCGCATTCCCCGGATCGCTAGGCGCACGCGCTACCAACTACGCTAAAATTAAATGTGAATAAAACTAATTTTAATAGTATTTATGAATAAGTTGCCTCCTTTCTGTGTACACATTGCTATGTAATATATTTGGTGTAAATGACGACTGTCACTGAAATGCATTTGTAAATTGCTAGACATATTAATTGAACGGTTCAAGTTTATTAGTGGCATAAAATTTTAAAATGATTATTAGAAATGGATGCTCAATGCAGTACTTTGATATTACGGACTGACGCAGGTAAGTATGTGTCCGTTATATTATAATATGAAATTGGTTTTCTGAACGTATTTTTATCAAGAAAATAAACGGCATAATGGCCAGTAAAGTTTCAAGAAAATAATTAAGTTTTGCTTGCACTTTTGAAGTATGCCCTTCGTTTATAATCAACTGCTCGAAATTATGAAAATGTTACAAGATTTTCATGTTAGTTATGATGCGAAACCCATGGTCACCTTTGTCTACTTCTAACCACAGTAAATCATTTCCTATGTCTACTTCTTCTCCAGCATTATTCTGTATTTGTAAATACAGGGTGCCAATCACATCCTCTGGGAGTGTCCCCATGTGTCGGTTGAAAGGGAAGAGCTT
>JAGVSQ010008337.1:0-14477 GCA_022683975.1 Rhyacophila evoluta
TATTTATTTATTTATTTACTTTATACATGTTGTAATATCACAAATTATAAGTTTTGACAATTGACTATGAGACTGCTTCGAAGAAGGCAATTTAAAATCAATTTGTTAGCTATTAATAGCATCTATAATCAACTACAAGAAGAAAAACCGAACTAATTGTTTATACTGTAGATTTACAGCAGTTGACAAAATTTATTTCAGCATGGAGTGTTGACAGTTAAGGTTAGGTTAGGTTAGGACTATTGAAAGTTAAGGTTAGCAAACAAATATAAAAAATAAAGATAATAGAATATTTTTTTTTATTGATTATATATTTAAGCAAAAGCATACAAATATTTAAAATAAAACAATGGGAAATAAAGTAAGCATGGATTATTATGAACACAATTATTGTCAATTCAATATTAATAATTAATAACCAAAAATCAAAAGTATATTACAGCTTGAAAGATAAATAAACAAAATCTGTAAAATTTGGGCCTTATGCAATGTAATATGTTATAAAGTTACATATGCTGTGATGTTTTTCAATATTGTCCACATGACTCGATCTGCATGGACTATTGGTGCTGGGTGAAAAGTAGATCATTGCATTTTAATTTGTTTTGCAATGTAGAAAAAACACTTAACAAAAAATTTCAAATTCTTTTAAAATTGATTCTATGGTTGAAAAATAATATTTTAATAAACGATTGAAACACAATGTGAATTATAAAGTTAATTTGAGTTAGTATTTTCATATTTGATTCTTTAAAAAGATTGTAACAAATAAGGATCACAATAAACTTGCTCACTGTATTACACGATTGTTAAACATACATTTATATTTCAATATGGCAACTCTGCTCTAAATTACTAATAGAAACAAATATTTTTAATCATTATATTATATTTATTAAACTCAGATCATTTCAAGAGACAGGCGGGCTTTTCAATCTAAAATCAACTAGCGCTATAATGAGTGTTACAATTTTCTATATATTAAACTTGTGTTTCTTAAACAATTCAGAACTTGTGACAATAATAGTAGGAGTGGCATTTTATGTATAAATATTCATCCATTTGTATAAAAACTGGACATTTTACATTAAATGGATTTAATTTATACTATACATGATATTGGCATATTTAAAAAATATATAATATATATTGTAAATTAGATATAAAAATAAAGAAAATGTCTAATGTCTAGAGAAAACACTATTATGGTGTAATAAAATATGCATTGTAAAAAATTGATCAGCCTTGCGTATGTTAATTATCTAGCATTCAGGTCCTTTGGGTTTGAAATCGGTTCTGCATAAATTGAAATAATTGAATATTAGAAATTGTTCATAAATATATAAAATATATTTTATTACGAGATGGTAACATATTTTTTTTATGCCAAGCTCGCTCCCAAAGTGAAGCATATGGATGTAAACAGTATGAAGATATCCAATCCTGCATTTTTGGATTTTTAAAAATCTAACAGATGTTCAAATTGAACTCGCATTCCCCGGATTGCTAAGTGCGCACGATAACCTATACGCTACCAGGGAGACCTTAAAAATGTCATTGAAAAACTAATACGATAATAGTGGAATAGTTATGGAAATTATTTAAATTCTGGTTTATTATGATGAAGATGTTAATTAAATGAACTCCATATTAAGTTAACGAAATAAATATCGTTAAACTAAAATTTTGGTTATATAACATTATGTTGAATTTTTTACGATGATACAAAGCAAGTAAGCTGAGAAAAATCAAAAAAAACATCGTCCTTTCTATATATATATTGTAACTGTAAAAGCATTAGACTATATATATTTTGTATACCATAAACAATTTACCCATTTTTTATTGGTTATAGAAATTACTTTTCCTGTATAAGCAAATTGGCCTCTTAATTCTCTATGTGAAAGTGAACATTGATTTGTTAGCTTACTTTGAATTAGTTGCAGGTTGACTTAAGTTGAATAATATTTATTTTGTTAATAAGAGATGTTGAAAACAAAATCTTACCTAAAATCAGTTGTACTAAGCATTTCAAATGGGGTATTTGGGATGATTTCTGTGTCAGACACATCAATGGTCCTAGTAAGCCTATGAAAAAGTCATGGCATTATTTTTCTGGATTCCATATCAGTGGTAAACATTTTAAATGAATTTATAAATACAATCAGAACCTCATATTTAAATAGGATAAAAATACACCTCCGAATTCTAGAGATTAACAATATTACAAAACTGAGTGTTCGAAGAGAGTTTGATTGTATTCATACGAGTTCCGATTCAGAAGATTTAAAATAAACTATGTTTTGTATGCATAAAAGATGAAACTATTTAAAATTTGTATGGCATTCATTGTTATCTGTAATCTGAATTTTAAGTTTTAACATAAACAAGCTGTGTTATATGTAAATTAAAACTGACAACTAAGTGTATACTTTCACATCATTTGTATTACATATAGCCTGGAGGTTTTGAACGGCGAAACATTGGTTGCGAGGAGTTTTTAAAAAGTCAAATTATTTTGACATTAAAAATCAATTTCCATCAACAGTCTTATATGGTATTCATAAAACATTTGTAATCTTATAAATCATTATGGAATTGTTAAATATTGAATTATTCTGAATATTTTTTTAAATGATTTCTCAAATAATACTCGAAATATTATAATATAGTAAATCGTAAAATTATTTACCAAGATTAAATCTGCTTAAATTAAATATATCAAAGTCGATAAAATATCATATTTTACTAATAGACACTAATGTAAATTTATAACAATACATATTAGGGCATAAGCAGGCATTTTACACATGGACTCAAATGTCAAAAAACTATATTTGAAAATGAAATCGCTGTTGTTAATATCAAATAATAAACATCAAGTTGGAAAATTTTCTCATCGTACAAGCGCGGGCCGGTTTGAATAATTTTGATAGAGTTACTTCATGGCTGACCTCTTAACAGAGGGAGCGGATGGAGCTTTGGCTGGCACGGTCCTCTCAGTGAACTTAATCTTGGTCTCGCAGAGGATCATGTTTCCGGTGAGGAAATTCTCGATGTATGTGACTCCATCGCGGGGCGCCCTGTCGAAGGGATATCCCATGGACTTGGTGTCAGGGTAGCGACGGTCGCGGAGACCACAATAACTGGATGCATCAGCACACTCACTCTCCTCTTCTTGATCAATCTACAAGAAATTATAAAAAATAATATATAAGGAGTATATTAAGCGGAGAGTACTGGACATTTTATTCTATTTTATTTAATTTAATAAGAATCAAATTGAATAGGAAAGGCTCAGAATTTGAAGGAAATAAATCTCCATTTATATGATATCATAAAACATGTTGAAGAGGTTCATGAGTGATAGGTTAAAGTTATTTATCTTTTATCTTTTAAATTACGTTACTGTTAATATAATATAAAGATCGTCAGATGTCAATTTTGTTTGCAATAGCAAAACTCTGAGTTCAAATCTTCCACAAACTTCTACTTTCAAGAATACATATAATATATGAGGCTATTATTTGGTAACAAATCTTATTCCAACATACATACACACACGTCAGTTTGTAAAGAAAAAAACACTTTGCTGTTTAACCGAAAAATGTAAATATTGAAAAAAATTTTAAAATAACTATTTGGGAATTATTCGATTGAAATATAGAATTAAATTTGAACTATTATTACAACTTCAAAAGACAAAACTTAAATAACTGATTGAAAATAATTGATTAAATACAAAATTCAAAGATGTCAATCTCACGTTAGTATGTATGTTAATTTCATTTCGCTGTGAATCATTTTTTTTTGGAACGAGCCGTGTTTGCAAACATTAAAATAGCTTCATATATGGATAATTCTTAATTTCCAAACAACCGTGAATGTGTACGATCAGTAAATAAACATCTATCTATCTATCAAACTAATTGGTGTAGAAATATATCTGTTTAAATACTATCAAAATACCATAGCAATTCATGTAATGAAATGAAGTACCTTATCAGCAACATGATCTGAAATCATGGCAAAAATGTAGACAGGCATGCCCTCTGGCTTTCCTTTGGGAATGAGCATATTTTGAGGCCATCCACATCCACAGAAGTTGAACTGCTCCTCTTGATCTGATCCGGCTTTTCCACGCTGTTCGTCCAGGTTGCGGTATGTCCTCTCGAATGGGATAGTGACAGATGATTCAACGGACTGACGTGTAATTGAGTTTATACCAGGTTTCACTGAAAAATACGCAGTAATAATAATGTTTTAAATACAAGGTGAGGAATTAATTCTTTCTGTAAATGTATTCCAATGCAACCTAATATATTTGTGATTTGCTAAATAGAAGTTGCATTTAAACTGACAGTGCAAATTTTAATCATATTCCATTGTGAATTGCTTTACTATTAATTGAGTCTTTATTTTATCATTGATATACAGTGACAGACAGTGAAAATTGGGAAGAGTGCTTGATGAAAATCTTTTTTGAACTCAAAATTATTTGATACATCAGAATATTATCGAGGTATAAAGCTGTCACTCAACAAAGAAATTTAATTACAAACCAATATAAACTATCATCTAAAACTTACGCTGTACAACGAATTTGTCCATTTCAATCATCATCTGAGAAAGATCCCTCATCAAGAATGGTTGTCCTCTCTCATTAAACTTCGGACCCATGAAGATACGACACGTTCCCATCTTGGCTTCCTTGGTTTCATTGTTAACATCAAAGCTGGAAGAAGACAAATTTGTTTTGTACTATGATTTATGAATGTAATGCATTGCTCTGACTTCTGAGGAATTGTGAATTTAAAAGTTTTAGACCAAAATTTTGATAAAAGTTTTTAAGAAGAACAAAGTGCAAACGGAGAAGAAATGCATACGAAAAAGGCTAAAAATAGTATCAAACTCACTTGTATGTGAATGGTTCGTGTTGCAAATGCGTGAATCGGGCGAATACGGAACCTCTCGGAGTAAAGTCCATACCGCGTGATAGATTGATATCACTCTCTTGCCAGAATGTCTGCAACATGGTGGCATCTTCACCTTTGTAGGCATCACTGTTCAACTTGATTTCTAAACTCTTCATTTTGATCCCGGCAAAGTCCAGCTGAGAAAAAACCATTAAAATCATTTTATAAATAAGCAAAGAGGCAAACTATTTGAAAATATTCATGAATTTTATAAAAGCTATTTAATTAGTTGATTAATATGGTCATATTGTCAACATTACAACAGACTTTATAGGAGAAAAACATACTCCATTTGAAGATTTAGTTAATATAATGCTGTTATACATACAGATTCTTTTATATAAAATGTATGGACATCATATTATTCTAGCATATTGTTGGTTATTTCAGACATTTCATTAAATGTGACTTTTAAAATATTATTATCTTACCCGTTTGGTAGAATATCTTGTAAGACTGCCCTTGAACCGCTGGAAAATATCGTCAAGGTACGCATGCCAACGGTAAAAGGCTGGGTCACGCATGGCTGTTGCAAAGTCACCCATCACCCCAAATGATTCCTAAAATAAAAAATTACAACATTATTATAGCTTTAATACAAATAAAAGGTTAAGTAATGAACGTTCTTTAATGAAAGAAATGTATAATGTAACATACCAAATGCAGATGCTGAGGATCATGAGAGAAAGCAAGGAGCACATGCCCCATGTTGTGAAGATCTCCGTATAGTGCTCTGTTTGTTGTCAAAGTGGATGACTCCACAATGTCACCAAGAATATCAATGCCGTCTTGTTCTCCCAGAGGCACACGTGTACCATCAGGCTAAAATTACAATTCCCATCAACTTATTAGTCGGAAATGTTTGATTAAAACAAATTTCTTATTAAATTATGTTGATGAACACTTTTTTACAACATAACAAATAAATTTGTAGTTACCATTTTGTTAAATTTTATGTTATATTTATAATATGAACATAGATGTAATATATACCTTGACAACAAATCCTTCTTCGATAGCCTCCATAATCCTGTCCCTCCACCTTTCAAGATCAGCGACATCCAAACGGATATTGTCAACTTCTCTGATGACATCTTGAAGAACAGTATTGTCGGCGCGCGCTGGCCATCCTCTGCCAGCAATATGGGAGTCCAACTTCGAAAAGTACCCCTCAATAATTGGTTCGCGGAGATTGCTCAAACGCCTGACGCGGTTCAGACTCACTGACAAGCGTTCGAAGTTGTATCTAAAAATGTATACAATTTATAATACTAAATGAACTTCTGTTATCTACATTATCTGAGCCAGGTAGATTCAATTTATAACACCAGATATGAGGGAAATATATTTGATGAATATTTATTTTAGGAAAATAAAGCCTACCTTCCAAGAAGTTGGTGATGCATGTAGTAGAATAATTCTCCCCTCCTGTCCTTAGCCACAATAGTTCTATCAGTGACATAGTTGGGGTACACCAAATGCCAGTGCCAGTGGTGAAGATTGACGCCCATGTCCTCACGGAAGTATGCCACACGATGTTCAATGTTGGAGTCAGAACCGGTGTTGTCTCTGGGAATTTTTATTGGCTCCTGCATAGAACAAAGTACAAGTAAATAATCTATCATTACATCACTGTCTAGATCAAGCCATAACTTCATCCAGTAAACTCTTTCTATTCTCTTTATTTTTCACCCTCTTATTCCAATTACTGATTCCAAAAATGTGGAGAATGTTTTTCACATTGACAGGGCAACCAGAAGATACTATCTACTGGTGTACTATAATTCCTCCGGCTTAAGGACAATTGAGGTGAATAATGAATATTCATCTTTGGCAAGTCGATAGATGACACCTGAGCTGTTTTAAGAGTAATGGCTGCACACCTTATGGTTATAGCAACACCACAAAATATCATAAATATACGACATCGCATAAATATAAACAAATACTTTCCAGTCATTCTAGTTTCTATTATTTTTCTCTTTAGTACCCAATTTCGTATAGTAAGATGCTCATGTTATGTAACTGATGGATTTAAAGTGCATCTTTATTGAATGACAATGTATTCATAGCAAATGCTGCATGCATAGTGACTTTATTTACCCATGTTCCTTTAGCTCCAATGGAAACCTCAGCCCTGGCTTTTACGAGTGTTCGACTGTCCACATACTTATCAGGGAATGTCTCCATGAAATTAGGCAGTGGAATTTTCTTTGTATCGTGCCTAAAAAAAGTAATCAGAGTTATATTAACAAAAAAAACAAAAATTCTCAGTCCCAGGTTTTTTGAATATTCATTCAATCCCAGGTAGAATAATGTTACAAAAAAAAAAGGTTTTATTGTTACCTATGCAACATGGCAACAGACAGAGAATAGTTAAACATAGCAGCATTGATTCTTGAACGAGCGTACACTGCCCATGCCATTAATTCCTTAGCATCACGAGCCGCTGGAATAAAATAAAAATATGTAGATGTTTTAATATAAATAAAAATGTAGAGAATATACCATAATAAACTAATACAACAATATCTATTTTTAGTTTTTCAGGTTATTAAGTGGTTAAAAATATTAACACTAATAGTAAATAAAATGATTTATAAATAGATAACTCACCCATGAATATATCAATAAGCTTTGCAGCCATTTTCTTGTGGTGCGGTATAAAGAGAGAGAAGTTACTCATGAGCCCCAACTGTCTCGAGAAGGACAGATCGGGTTTGCGAACATTGGAGATATCCAAATGGACGGCATCAGGATTTTCCTTGTCGAAAATGCTGTTCAGATTTGTGACTGTATTTCTGTCATCTTCCAGCTAAAAGATTACCCAATTCAATCAAAACATTTATTTTATACTATATTTCTTAATTTATGATTGTTTATTTTATTCCTTCTTCTACTTCATTCGTAATATTTTGAAGACCAGAATTTTACAAACACTGTGAATCCAAACTTGGCAAACTCTTAGTCCTCAACATTTTGGATATACCAATATAAATCATCCACTGATAACATTTGCAACTAAAATCTCTTAGACAACAAATAATCATTCAATAATTTCCTAGTATCAACATTCAGCTACGCTAAATTGTGGATTACATATATTAAATATATCGCAGTGAGAAATCAAATAAGCCGTACTAGTAAGTAGCTAGAGCCATATTATAAAATATAAATCGCTGTACTCTTGAAAAGAAAATCTAAATGATGAGGCTATCAAACTGCACGAAGATACTTGTTTAGAAGTAATAGAAAATGGCTATGGTTGTAAAGCCGAAAATAAAACATTAAGATATATCGACTGTAAGGAAAAAGGACGTTACCCACACAGAATTTTTTTTACAAGAGGCACAAAAAACATCTATTAAACTATTTTGAGCCAAAGTGTAAATATTAAATAGATAAAACCTTGAAGAACACGGAGACTGGTGTTTTATTTAGCCAACCTGATATTTATTTAATAAGTTATTTAGAATAAAATTGATGCAGTAAAAGTCTTTTTTCCTGGTCACAAATTTCATGGGCCATTTTTTTTTCAAACTTAAAAGTCAAATTTAGACAATAATTCGGCATTTACAGCTTACGCCTTTTTGATAAAACATGTATTTAATTGTATACATTATGATTATCGAATGAACGCTATTTTAAAAAAAAACTGAGGGTTACATCATTTTTGTCTTTTATGTGCAAAAAGTGTGGTCACAGAGTGATGTATTATATGAAAATATATAAAGCTTACCAGTAATTCAGCCGGGATATTCAAGATAGTCTCACCATCACCTTTAGGAGTAAAGACTGGCTCAGTTGGCCTGTCGAAGAGAAGAAGGATGTCATGGATACTCTTATCTTTTAACACTGACTTTAAATCCATATTGAAAGAGTTAAAACAATTTAACAAAAAACTGAAATAAACAAAACTTTAACTGTTTCAAGCACAGAAAGCTTCTGATACCATTGACTACAATACCAAAGTATTTATATGCATTTTTAACTATTCCACTGTATGAAAATCTTTTGCACACCAAAATCTTTTTTGCTCTCTGCACTAAATTGACCACATCCTCTGTATGCAGTAAAGATGTTTGCTTTATTTATTTCAGCCCTTATATTTTCTTATCTATTTTAAGATTCAGAGATAAGGGATGTTTTGGATTAACTTAACATAAATGTTGTTTATTGTTTCACACCATATGTTCACACAAACAATGTTATTTATTTGTCACCATAGATAGTCAACATTTATCAGCATGTATAAATGACTTTTTTTAAATTCTAATCAATTAAAAAAAAAAATCCTTAACTCTGTTTGTCTCTTCTTCCGACTGTTGGGGTTTCCATCTTTGCATAGGACACGCGTCGTGGAATACCAGCGGTTATCATCCTCAGGATATTCTCTGCAGAATTAAGAGGTGCTGACACGACCTGGGAGGATGCAATACAGATGGCGGGCGACAGATATTCCACGAAGCGACATGTGGTACCCATATGCCCTATCTAGAGAATGGATATGGCAGAAAATCTATTTTTTATATGTAAATGTTTATAACATTACACACACACATTTGCAACATTCACAATATGATAAATAAAGCTTAATTGATAGTAAAATAATTTGAAGATCAAATTAAAAAATCATTTTATTTGGTTATTAAGATTTGCCAAACAAAATTGATAGTTACTAAAATTCTTTCATTCTCCAAATATGTAGCACATGAATCTTCACAATCTGAAAACTTAATAGATTGTTTTTTAAAGGGATTGGATGCCATCCAATATCGTAATTCATTAGGTATCCATCCAATGCGTATTTGAATTGCTAAAAATTCTTATAGGGATTTAGGATTCATAATTTCCAATTTCACATATACACTGACCGACTCAGCCATCAATGTTATCATTTTGTATCAAATTAAATTTACTATAATATATTTGTGTGGCAAAGGTTTGCCATTACTAGTAAGAAGTGTCAATTTAAAAAGGAAAATAAATTATATTCAAGTTGTTTACACTGTCCTAATATGTGTTATCTTCAAAAAGTACCCTGAGATAGCTTTGATCTATGAATCATTTATAAATTACAAACAGCATAAATTACATAAAATAACAAGCAGTGCGCTCAATAATTTAACATTTCAATGAACAATTTAATAATATAGTAAATGTGGTGTGAAACCAATTTTATGAGAATATATTATAATCTAAAATAAATTTATGAAACTATATTAACACCCCACCCCGATTAACACTAAAAATGAGGTCCTTGATTACAAAATGCTACACAAAGCAGCGTTAAGCAAATCATTCTAACAAATAGTACATAGGGATAGATGAATAAGTAACCAAGAATTAATTTTATATGATATTAGTTTTGCAAAATATTTATAAGAAATACAGTGTCTATATTTGTGCTTTTGAATGTATTTACATAAGACTTCAATATCACTATCAATTGAAATACCTTGGTCATCACCTTCTTCCTCCGTTGAAAATTATTTATTTTGTGATCTCTTGAACAAACATGGTACTAGTCTGCTGTAGTACTAATGTTCCGATGCTTTTTTGTAATATTAGGAAATTTTCTTGACATCACCGATAATATTTTTTTAACATCAATTAAAAAGGTACCTTCCAATTTTAACACCAAACTCAAAATGTGGACAAAATAAATTCCATAATAAGATAAAATAATCCGGGGAATCCCCATCAAATCGATTGGATTAGGTAAAATCCCAACCAATTATTGTGAAGATGTATGAAGTCATTACAGAGTATTTAATATGGTAAATAAATCTCAGAAGGGTCTTTTTGTGAAATCAAAACAACTTGTGTATGAAGGGAATGATTTTTTCTTTTGTGTAAAAACAGAATTTGCTATGTGTACTCATTATATTCCTTCTTCGAATGCTGAAACTAGATGATAGCAATCTTCAGGCATTTCTAAGAAGTGTTTAGTTATGTAAAGAATTTTCATAAATGTTTATCATTTTTAATGAAGGTTTTACACTAAACAAATCAATTAATGGCATTCCTTAATTTATTTTGTTCAGTTAATTGCAGTAAATTCAATTGATCAAAACAAAAATATTTAAGATAGATCCTACATCGTAAAAAGATTTATCTTATTAGTAAAAATCCTTTTCAAGGTGGCTTGTAAGATTTCAATATCAGAAGGCTTTTGGGAATTTTCAGATTTAACCTTTAAAAACTGCATAAATAGTGATAGCTTTTAGCATGTATTTCTTTACGTATTTCATGATAAGCACTTTGTAGTTCTCTCTTAAACTTCAAACTTCTTTCCATTACAAGATCATTTTCCATAATAATATTCTAATTTATCAGCTTTCCACAAAACCGCATTTATTGTTTTTAATTTGAGACATGTAACTATTTCACTGCAACTGCTTTCTGCTTCATTAATCGTGGTACATTCATCTAACATTTCGACAAGTTCTTCTTCATTAAAAGGACAGTCCACCAATATTTCTTCGATTGAATATCCAGGACATCAAATCCATCCATATTCATCTTATATTGGTGGTACAACATTTTCTCCAATGGCTACTTCTGGCCACAACTCTTTCCATTGAACTTTTAAGGTTGATTTTATTTTTTTGGCTGTGAATCAAGTCCAATATGACGAATAGAATATATTTGTAATGACATGATCTAGGGGTATCCAAATCAGACATGCTAATTATTTTTTAAGTGATTGTTTTGTTTAAAATCGTATTATACAAGAATATGCCACAATTTCGAAACCATGTTGTATAATATATGTACCGTGTTATATGAGGTCCAGGTGTAGTAACATAAACACAACAAATATCCATACCCATATCTAAAATATGTTATTCAAATAATTTCACGCTTTTAGATGTTTAAAGTCGTAATAAACAATATTAAGAAGGTCTAATGATTTTCACAATCAATTTATAAATGAATTACAACTTCAAACATACATCATAATAAAGAGTAAAACATAATTATCCTGCATAAATATAACTTAAATCATTGTGCAATGGATTTCTACCATATAAATGATAATTCAATTAACAACTTATTATCAAGCTCGATGTTAATATCTTTAAATAATAAGTTTAAATCTATGTATTCAAAGTGCATGTGCAGAGAATAGAAAATTATAATAAAATGAATAGATTCTCAATGCATGATTTACATATGTACCATACAACTGAAACATATAATCACATTTTTCATGAAGGTTTATAAATTTGCTACAATTTTCTTTGTTTAATGAAGAACGTCGATGCAATAGACCCTGATATAACAGGCTTTGGATATAATGGACAAAGTATTCGAAAACAGTAAATGTGCAAACATGGGAAAGCGATTGGAAGAATTTGTTTAATGACCATGATGTAGACAGAGATTTAGAAGTTCTTGAATTCTGCAGGACAATAAAAAATAATGTCAGAAAAGAAGTAGCCAAAGATAATGTTTTAAAATTGTTAGAAGTAGATGAAGGTGCCCCTGGGTGCTCACAGTGCAATCACATTGAAAGTGAAATAGCAAATGAAGTTATAGTCATGGAAAATGAGAATGGAAGTGAAGATAGGTGAGAAAATGAAATGACAAGCCCAAAAACAATTTATCAGTGATAAGATAGCATCTCAACTATCTAGTAACATCTATTGACTATTCGTCAGATAACAAAATTGAACTATACTTTTATAAAAATGCATTTGGACACAATTTTTATACAACGGATTTTGGCTTTAATGGACACCCCCTCACCTGCATTAGTCAGTTGTATTGAGGACCTTACTGTATATGGACACTGCATAATCCCAGGCATTTGTTGACCTGGGATTCTAAGACATATTTCAGTGACATAAATATGTAATTTGTAGTAATCTGGTCCTGAATTTTGAAAAGGAGGGATAAAAAAAAATACACCTATTTTTTAATAATTTTTATTTAATTGTAGTTTTAAGTATGTTTAAAATAAGTAAATTTAAATGATATTTCCAATAAGCATTATGATAAATCACGCGTATTAACAAACAGTTCTGCTCTCCATGCAATGTCCACTTACAATAATATTATGTAAATATGTGTATACAAGTAAAATCTTATGAAATAGATGAAATTTTATATTCATTGTTCTTCCTGATGACTGGTTGTAGAATTTCCAAGTGATTTAGCTCAATTATAATATTCGGAAAATTAATAAACGGATTATACCTTTCTCAATCATTGAAAATTACAACAAAAAAATAACTAATCATCCTCGAGTTACGCAAATTCACGCAGGGAAAAGAAAATCGAAACATTGATAATTTTTTTTATACTTATATACTTATGACCATAAACACGCATAATGGTTTAAATTTTTTTTAAACATTCGTGGCAGTTCCATATGCGATGAGGGGCTTTGGAGTCGCCCGCCAGGACGAACAAGCTTCCGAGCGAGACGAGGTAGTTAATCTCGGCCGCGGATATTATTTCTTTATTATGACCATACACGGACACTACGGCAATGGCTTTATTATTTACAAACACTTCTAGTGCTGTTGTTTCGAAGCCCACTAGGGTTTTGTCTGGGATATGTGCGTGTTTTGCTTTGCTTCTGACTAGAATCATGACACCGCCTCCCTTTTTAGGGCGTGGGCGGTCTTCGCGGTAGCATTCGCAACCGGGTATGGAGAATCTGTCGTTGGGCTTAAGAAAGGTTTTTTGAATGAGTGCAACATCTGTGTTTATTCCCTAGAGGAGCTGTATCAATTCAGGACGCTTATGTTTCGAGAGTGAATTAACATTCCAACAGATGATCTTTAGGGTACGGGGAGAGGTAGCCATTTCATTTCGAAGTGACAAAAAGACCGCATCCCTTTATTAGGGATTCGGCCATGAGGATTTTATCCTCCAAGGACATTTGTGGAGTAGCGCGGATTTTCCGAGTCATTCTAACAGCTTGGATGATTGCCATCAGATCTCTCCTGTCGATCGTGTCTTCTCCCGTTAAGAGAGTCCAGGATCGAGCAACCAAACTCGACTTGTAATTTACGTAATTAACAGGCGACCATTTACCACAAAATCCAAATGTATAAAGAAATGTTGGAATTTGTTATAGCGCATAACGCACTGGGCGTCTTCAAGCCGATAGTGGCTAACACCCTCGGATTGCCTACCCATCTGCTTTGGGATAATAGGTGAAACATTAAGAGAACCCTCAGTTTGTTTCGATTATAGGAGAGCGAAATGGAAACTCGTTGAGAAACACATTAGTCGCTCGATTAATCTCTCCACCACGACTCTGCAGTAATAGAAGCAGCAGCTGTAAAATTAGTTAACATCATTCAAACAGCTAGGGAAATACACGTTCCTAAAGTCAAAGACAGGAAACCCTCGCTGGAGCTCGATGAAGAAACTCTCGACCTCATAAAACAGAGGAGCCGACTCCGAAAGGACTGGAATAAAACCAAACGCGACAATCACTACATAAAAAGTGAAATTAACTTCCTTACAGCCGATATCAAG
>JAGVSQ010008338.1:0-14476 GCA_022683975.1 Rhyacophila evoluta
ATGAAAAACAGCTGATGTTCCCGATTTCTTAGGTAGTTATCAGGGGCATACAGACGAATGTTAGCCAGAGCGGCTGAGTTATCGATAAAACCACGCATAAGTCGAACAAAAATGCGTCATTTGTCAGATGTCATTATTAAGTATTTTCAGCTAAAAGTGAAGTTACTAACTATTCACTTTAAGCCATTATGTAGAAAAGATGGAACTAAATACGTGCTAGTTTTGAGATCTTTGAAAAAATATAAGATTGTCTACATACAGTTTCTTCAATGTGCCATTATTGTAGATCGGGTTAAGCAATTTAAGCCATCAATTTTTATTATTTATAACTTACGTGTAAAATAAGGTTTTTTCTTACGAACGAAATGCTACCGTGTTTACAAAAAACGAGCCAAATCCCAATTACGTATCCTTTTAACCATCCAGCCGGTAGCTATCGATACAGCGATAATCAAATTCGCTACCACATGCTATTATATTCGTTCACTTCTCAGACAACATGATTGCTCATTAATTGTCTTTAAATTCGTTAAAATATCGCTCGTGCCACTAAGAATCGATGTTAAACTATCTAAGCCGAAGTCTGCGTTGGCTTATTGGTGAAATAATAGGACTACCATGCACAGTATAGCCATGGGCATAACGCACGCCTAATATCAAACATATGCTACATTCATAACAACACTTTTATATTAACACCTCACCTCAACGTTACTTTTTCAGATTCAAAGTTCAAAATTTATTTGAATTAATTTAGCTCAACACTTAACGCACTGTTATGATCCAAATCAATAATAACATAAAAAAGTATTAGTTTTGGATACATTTTTCAATTATTCGTGAGATGCAAAATAGCTATAAGCAGGTGAGTGAGAAAGTGAGCAATTTCGGCGGCGCATCAGTCACAACAATTCGCTCACTCACATATTTGTAGCTATTTTGCATCTCTGTTTTCGTGGCTTCGTCACCGTCGCTCTGTCGCTGCGACATATATCGTGCCTGCGGCGTTATGCGTGGCTTAATCGAGAGTTCTGCTACTTTGACTAGTATTTGCTGTTTCTCTAATAAATGCTTTAGAAGACTCTAGCCTGTGAGTGGTGATGCCAATACAGAGGGCTAGTTATACTCATCAAATTTTTTTATGATATTGATATCTTCCACCTGATTAAGAGTGAGCTTAAATCATAGATTCCCAATCTTTTTTGCCTACCATCCCCTTTTGGAAAAACAAATTACTCACCGCCCCATTAGCTAACAGGTGACCGTTAGTTATTTATTTAGTGTTAAGATCCAAAATAATAATCATATTTAAAAAAATAATTATTATTGGTTTAAGATGTTTTTTTTTAATTTTTGTGGATTTATCCGATGTAAAAGATTCTTTCGCAGATAATCACGAATAAAATACACAGAGACACCCCCTGACACTTGGTATTCTGGATTTAGATAATTGATCTTGCCAGGGAGTTATACAAATAGGCATTATCAAGAATGACTCGTACTTAATTGAAAAGGTTTTGAATCTTCAGAAAGATGTATTTTTATTCCGATAAAACTGTGTTTCAAGTTACTCAAAGTAAAGACAATATTAATAGACAGTTAACTGACTGGTTAAATGATCATTTCTATTTTTAAATTTGGACAACTCCCCTAAATCATGTGATCTAGTAATTCAATTCAATAGTATGCAGTTTCTTGTATCATTACTACATTTTATATGCACACATCCGTTTATAAAACGTGTAGAAATTATGTATTTTTGCCAAAATGTGGTTAAGATACAAGAAATTGTAAAAAATGAAACTATACTTTATAAAGTTACTTAGCCAAAAAAATAAGTTACGTGTTTCTGTAATAGTGGCGATGATGTGTTTTTTATATAAAGGCGCCCTTGAGCAGTGCACAATCTGGACATGGCTTAATTGATTCATCAGTTTCGTATTCTTTGTGAAAACCGTGTAGTTTTCCGAAATATATTTACAACGATGTTTTACAAGCTACTCACATTAAACTTTTTCTTGTATAACATGTTGGTAGACTGTTGTCGCACTAAACCTTGTTTTAAACGCACTAAATGCACTTAATCTAATAGATTAACGCCAAATTAAATCTAGTAGATAACTATATAACTAGATAACTAAAATAAATGTAATAGAAAACTAAATCTAATAGATAAACGCACTAAACGCACTAAACGCACTGAATCTAATAGATTTTCTTACAAATACAATAGCCGCTCCTGATATTTTAAACAACACACGAATATATATTAAAATTGTTCACTAAGTAGATAGTGTAAAACCATATGTTAATTTTTGAGCAAACAATTTTACTTCAAGACTGTCGAGAGGATAAAACAAATAAAGTTAGTGTGTATATAAATTTGGTACAGAAAGTGTTAGGCAAAAACCTATGAATAAATAATTGCACTCCTTCCATGGAATGGCCACTATATATAAAATAAAATAAATTCGCCAGTCGTTTTATTGTTCTTCATAAAATCTCATTTGAATTTAATTCATGTGGCGTGAGAGGGTTTCCAAACCGAATGAGGATTTTATTGGGTAACTGTTCCCTGCGGGTGTGGATATATTAGTTCTCCAAATAGCTACGTACTTATATAGATACATATTCACCTGCGAGTTTTGTATATATTCTTGAATATATATTTGTATATATAACACTATGCTTAAGCCGATCGGTCGTCGGCGTCCCGGAAGGCCGCTAAATACTATATATATAATGTATTTGGCATGGGAGGACGCAAGAATAATGGCAGGCGACAAGGATTCTTGAAAGCGTTACGTGGTGTCCATATGGTACAGTACACAGCGGATATGGGAAAAAAGGGCATGTCTCTCCGGTAGTGTATAGCGTCGCACCTAGATTGCTAGGTGCCAGATTGCCGGGGAATGCGAGTTTGATTTCGCATCTGTCGAATTTCGAAAATACAAAAATGTAAGACTGAATGCCCATTGGGTTGAGTCTGACATACAATTCTCAAAAAAAATAATCTGTTTAGACGTCTTGCGGTGATCCTTATACTCCTCTTTTGGAGAAGTTATCTTCACACTATGTAGATCCATATGCTCCAATTTGATAGCAAATATGGTATACACGCTTGATATAAAGACGCGAAACCGTCGATTTAAGCATATTTCGCTGATTTTTTTACTGTGTCTTCTCCGAGGTTCGTAAAACATACACTACAGTTATCTCGATATTTTTCGACGAGAATTGGTCGTCATAAATTCGGCTAATTCGGTTCCATGACAACTGCACACATGACAAGTGCTCACGTAAATTAAGTATAAAATGTCTTGATATTGATTTCTGTGTGAGTCTGAGCACTTCAATGTGTGCGCAGATGTCATTTGAGCACTTGTCATGCGTGCAGTTGTCTGGTCACCGGTTTTTTCATATGCGGTTACAGTAATTGAACCTACAACTCATATGCCGATCGATTTACACTCAGCTTAAAGTCCTCAAGACCCATCAACTAACAGTTTAGTGAAAAATTACATTTTCTTCTCATATTGTATATAGGACTGTTAAAATTAATTAAATACTTTATACCGCCCTGCCTTTACAAAAATGTCAACGAATCACAGCGCCGACTCCTTCCAAACACACTTTATAATTAAGTGCCATATGTCACCAAACGCGAGCAAGCGAGATATGATAAGAATTTTCCGCACTGAATATGTTAGCGCAACAGAGACAAAAATATAAATGTCACTGCACTGTGGACTGTGTCACCAACGCGAGGTGAAGTGGGCGTTTCGTATGGCATTTGCTTCCAAAGAGAGATGGTCTATGTCTATCTCGTTCTAATGCTTTTGCTCACAGGTGTTTAGATTTATTTTCAATATACATGTTTATCAATTAATCATTTAGACACATTCATACTAAGGATTATAATTCCTTAACAATTTCTGACTCATATTATATATGATATTGAAATTAGCAATAAATATATTTTTTTTATATTTCATTTGACTTTCGAAAAATTCAAGATAAAAGAACTAATATATCAATTATATATATTAAGAGTATTTATCTGATACATCTTATATATCAAATATGTTAAGGAAAAAGAAAATAGCCCACACATAACAAATTTTACAAGAGACACAAAAAACGTTTATAAAATAATTTTGGACAAAAATCAATAAAAACTTAATAGAAGCTACCTAAAAGTGCACGAATATTTAAATTGATGTTTACTTGTCAAATTTGATATTAATTTCATGTTATTAAATAAAAAAAAACAACAAAAAAATATGGTGGAAGTTCTTTTTCCTAGTCGCAAATTTGACAACCCAACCATTTTTCTACCTAAAAAAATTATCTATATACTAATTTGGAATTCGCAATTGACATCCTTTTCATAGAACGTGTATTAAGTTGGATTTTGGAAATTGTGACGTTGTGATTTTGGAAAAAAATTACTTTGAAAAAACTGAAGGTTATGTCCTTTCTCTCTTTCCACAGTTGTTAGGCATATATAAAATAAATACTCTACGATCGTTAAAACATTAATCTAGCTAATTTTTTGTACTGCAGATATTCATATACTCCATTTGTACAGTGGGTGACTTTAAATTGTAAAGATCTATATGCTTAACTTATCACAATCTTAACCTACCAATAATTAAGCTTTCAATTCAAGTCAAACAATAGTTTTAATCTAAAGATAGATATAGTTTTAATCTAGAAGTAACCGAATGTAATTTTGAGTAAATGAACAAATAAATTTACGTTTATCCATAATTCGTAACTGAGGACACGGGTTCAAAGCTGCACAAAACATTTTTTTTTCAACAAAAATTTCTGACGTTTAGAACGATTAGTTGATAAGCAATCCATTTCATAACCGTTACTAGAATTCAGAGTATACTAAATATTTCACACACTACAACCCTTTTCTGAACAAAGGATTTTCTCAATTTTTTTTATTCTCTTCATCCTATAAACTTTGCTACCATTTACTTATGCAGAGCTTAATCATTTTGATAATCGTTCCCCAGTAATTATCATCGATTTAGTGAATTATATACCCTGCCCATTTCCACTCGAGGTTCTTACTATTACTACAATCCGTACTCTTATCAGCCTTTTTTATTCCCTTTTTAAGATTAAATTAAAATGTATTTCATGTTTATAATATGTTTTACGAAATTGCCTTATATAACTATAACATCTACAGAATTACTTAAGGAACTATAACATTAATATGTACGAATCTCATATGATAATAATTTATAAATCCACCGAACTATTTGATTTTGAGGTTAGGTTAGATTTTTTTCAATATCAAATGACTGGATCATAGTTTAATTATCTGACAACTAATTCTTATGAAAAAAAATCTGCTAATGCACATATTTTGATCGTAAACATCCATACACTCCATTTACAGAGTGGGAATTGTTTAAAAAATACTTTACATATTGTCGCCAATATTTCAGGAACACGTCACTTGACTTTTTGGTGAAAGTGACTTTTCTTATTAATTTAAATTTCTTGTACCATTGACATTTGTATAAACAGTTTATTTTCAACGCGGAAAGTACTTATTTATTTCTGCAATAACAAGTGCATTTTTTTTTAATTGATTGTAACAACACCCAAGTTGACACATTTCTAGGGCGAGAACAGTGTGATAACGTAATCCCGCGCGAGAAAAACGCTTCAATTGTAAATTATTTTGAAACAGGTAAGAATTTACTACTGCTTACATTTCTGACATGTGTAATATTGCTTAAAAATTTCACATTTGTTTTAGCTTTATATTTTAAAATAAGGAAATATTGATAGTATGTATATAATAATTAATTCTTATTTATGTTTGAAATTATGTTTACATATCTTATAAACAAATCCTCTAAAGAAACTATGTTTTTAAGGTTAATATTTTTGTAGACAAAACGTTTTTTTTCTCTCTTGTAAAATTTGGTTAACGCAAGACGTGTTCTTGTAATATTGACGACGAAATTTAAAGAAAAAATGATAACATAACCCAATCAAACATTTCCAACAAAGTCCCTGATGTTTATCAGAATTCCTAATAATTGTTGTTGAAATAAATAGTCGTAATGGAAAAGTTTAATTTGAACAAATTTATTTTATTATTATTTGATAATACCTAAAAGGCTTTGTAGAAATCCTACTACAAGTGAACCTGCATTGCAAGTCGCTCTGTGATTCGTCGGAGAATGTCATCCGCCTTGGTGACACAGCCGATTGGCTGCACGACCATTCTATATCACGCCCTCTCTCCAGTCGTATTATCAAAACATAATATTGTGAATGTATATATAACACAACAAACCTTGGTAGGAATTTATTTCTGTTATATAGATATACGAATATTTTTTTCAGACATATCAAGCAACGGAAAATATTTTGATTAATAGTATTCCTCGATAGCCGAGAGACAAGTCAGTCATCACACATAAATAGTTGTCAAGCACTCATACACAACAGGGTTTTTTGTTTCAAAATATGCGGATTTTTTTCGTTACATCATTGGGAACCTGTGTTATCGGTACGAGTGGTTAATAATTGTGCAACTGTGGGTAAGCATTTAACGTAACAACATTTTGAACTGCTTTATTATTTAAAATTATTTGAAAGTATCATCTGCCCTTATAAGTTATAACTCAGATGTCTGCATTTTATCAGTGCTGCTCTACGGTTGTAAAACGTGGTACCCAACAAAGGCTCAAAACAACCGTATTCTGAGCTCTGGGAACAGATGTCTGCGGCGGATTCTGGGTATACGGCAGTATGACTGTTCGAAATGAGAAGATAAGAGAACGGACCATGCAGCTACTTATCACTGACAAAGTGAAGCTACGACGCTGGACCTGGCTTGGCCACATATTGCGGATACCTCGAGAGAGTCTAAACCAGACTTGCTTATTCTTTAAGCCAACCGGTATAAATACTACCCATAGAATGTATTCGGTGGAGTTAAGGGATTCAGGTATGACCTGGGAGGACGCAAGAATACTGGCGGGTGACAGAGATTCTCAGAGGAGGCACGTGGTGTCCAAATGCTCCACTTAAGGAGCGAACAATGAGGAAGAAGAGATGTTGCAGGTTCAAATTCACAGCTACCGAGACTTTTATTAATAATTTCAAAAGTATACTACTCGGTGTTGAATGTGTTGAGCAAACTAATACAATTGATTAGTTGGATGCTCTTTTTGCTGGTCGCAAATTTCACAGGTCATCCTTTTTTCAAACTTAAAAGCTAAATTTAGACACCAATTCGGCATTTTCTGCTTATATCATTTTGATATAACGTGTATTAAGTGGTTATCGAATAAAACCTTTTTTTTAATTAAGGTTTACGTTATTTTTCCTTTTCACAGTCGTTTTATAATTGGAAATGATTTAAGAAAGAAAAATTTGGATAAGTGCAAGATTGAAATATATAATATAAACACTTGATTTTGGTGTACCTTTCTACTTACGTACCATAAATATAGGGGCGGCTTAAGCTCTATACAGAATTTACATAGAAAATAACGTTAGCAAGTCCAATACAAGACAAAAGCAATTGAACGTTACAGCGATTGTGGGGAAAGGAACTTTTACAATCCGAACACTCTCCTCGATTGATTTCGAGTTTTCCGCGTAAAATAATAATAAAATATTGTAAACAGCACTCGAAGAAACACGAAAAAGCAGTCGGCAGTCAGCAGTCTCTTGCCCTGCCACTCGACCCAGCCAATAATAAAAGTAATTAGACCAAAATGAGAGGGTTAACCCGTAAACAAACATTTTATAGGTATCCACGTTTTACGTACTTGGCTACTTGAAGGGATGGATGTGATCGTAGATCCCCCAATGGCCCCAATCCAGTGACAGTCTCCAAAATTATTATGTTCTTTTCGCCATGTCTGATCCACATCTGAAGTAAAACACATGGTGTGAAGATGTCCGCTTCAAGTGAATTGGTGGTGTAGAGTCCAGCACGCCGCTCTACCATTTTTTCGACATAGAGCTTACTTTTCAAGCATACTTATTAACACATATTCGGATGTTAAGTTATATCAAATAAAACATATTTTTAAATTCTTGTAAACGTTTTTTAAGCATTTGAACCACTAATATTGAGGAATATGTCTGGTGTGGGGGATTCAAATTAAATACCAGCGTGGTACTAATACTCCCCTTTCACCATCCGACACGTCTCCACACCCATCATACTGGTGTATACCGTGGCGTAAGGAACGTGAGGCACTCTTTATATAATAAGTGCCAGAAGTGTCAAGGGAGCAGTTTCTCAAGACCTTGGTTGGCATGCACTAGAGTGTGCGTGTTTCCTAATCTAACTAATTATATCCTGTTAATATCTACTATTGTCGAGAAGAGACCTTTTCGTTCGCCGTAAGAGTTTGCATTTTTTTTAAATGCTGGTACTTTCTTATTTTCGACTAGACCATTAAATATAAAGATCTTCTACACATGTATTGTCAGATTATTTTTTACAAGAATCAACTTTCAGCTAATTGCTCAACCCAATAGACATCTAGTCCTAATTTTTTTGGATTTTATAAGGATCCAACAGAAACGGAAATCAAACGCGCAATCCCCAAATCCAAAACGCGCACACTAACATTTCGTATACTGGGGAGACACTTTCTATCGAATATCCCAAAATGAGCTGAGATTTCAATTCTCAGCAAATTTTCCACCATTGTCAAAATGATTATTTACAATCTCTACGCGTTGTTCAATTGTGTACTTTTCCATAATTTAACTCAACGTCTACTAATGATATTCTATAAAAATGTGAACATTTTTTTAAATGTCAGCTCATTTTGAGACATCTTAAGTGCCTGGTAATTTTCTAATCTGTTGTCATTCATCATACATCCAAATTTAGTAATAATTGTGAAATAAATTTTGCTATAGTTGACATGACAATTCTATTTTATAAAAAGGCTTTTTCTTAAGAAGACGATAGAGATTTATAATTTATCTAGGAATCGGCTATGTGATTTTACTACAATCCAGTTTCAGTATTTTTTAGGTGAGATTAAGAATTATTTTTTCAGTACGTCACTGACTCATCCCCTGATCTTAAAAAACGAAAACCGATAAAAGCTCTCAGAATCACTATTCGCTAGTCGTCGATCGACAAAGAGTACAATCCACCCCACAAGCAGCACACTCACCGTTGGGTTTATAAAATAAACAGTCAGCTTTAACCTTAAATGACAAAGAGGGGTAAAAAAACTATTCTCCGCCTAACTAATTCCGCCTGTTCAATGCATGCATTTGTCAGTGCTGTTCTACGATTCTAAAACGTGGCACCCAACAAAGTCCCAAACATCCGTATTTTGAGCTTTGAGAATAAGTGCCTGCGGTGGATTCTGGGCATACATATGGTATGATTTCATTCGAAATGAGAAGATAAGGAAACGGACCGTGCAGCTACTTATCACTGACAAAGTGAAGCTGCGACGTTGGACCTGGCTCGGCCACATATTGCGGATGCCTCAAGAGAGTTTGAAGCTGATCTGCCTATTCTTTAAACTTATCGGTCGTCAGCGTTCTGGGAGGCCACTTAATACTATCTATAGAATGTTTCCGGCGGAGTTACGGGATGTAGGTATGACCTGGGAGGCCGCAAGAATACTGGCCGGCAACAGGGATTCTTGGAGGTGGCACGTGGTCTCTATATCACGGATATAAGAGAAGAAGAAGAAAAGATGAATTTGCTAGTTATATGAAAGTTCTCATCTATTAAAGTTCCATTACATTTCCACTACTCTTGCACTGTATACATTATTAATTTTAGAACATAATTAGAAGATTAAAAAATTTTGTGCTTAAAAAATATCTACCTATATTTTTTCACAGCGGACATGACATATTTACCATGTCCACTCCAAAAGTACAGTATTTGGATCTCCACAATATAGAGACAATTTTTCGTACATTATTTTGATGGAAAGTGGTTGTCAAGCAATTCCTCCATCCAATTTGCATTCATTCCATCCAGTGCAAAAATTAAACCAGCACTCCTCACACGCTAAATTATTGGCTACTAGGGGAGATAAATATAAAATATATGGACTTTTTTATTAATTAAAATGTTGTACTGAACAAAATGTTGGTTTACTACACGTTCGCCATTAAAGGGTTATATTCCAACCCCTTTTTATTTGTGGAGAAATAAACTTAAGTAGCCACCAATGCATAGAAAGTTTCGATCGCTTCTATCTGAATTCATAGCGATTTTAAAGAGAGTCAATCGATAGTATTTGTTATTTAGATATTCATTTTTTGTTTAAAGATAAGATTTTTTTTGTGTTTAGCAAATACAGTAAAGAGTAGCCTCTCCAGTAGCCCAGAGGTTAGCGTACATTTTTCGAAGCTGAAAATGAAGATGAAGATTGAATCCTACATACGTATGCCTGAATATCTAATAAATTGATCAATTAACTGACAATCAGTGCTCGTAAAACTAATCTAAACAAGACTTTATGATATGTAGACGTATAAAATTATTAAAATATCGAATTCTCTTGAAGAAATATTTTTATTTTCAGGAAAGTCATTGTTTTCTATATATATTAACGCCTTTGTGGTCGAATGGTTAGTGTTTGCGATTTGAAATTCTGCCGGCTCATTCGATGATGCAGGACTTGTTTCACAATAAATTAAGTCTTTATCTAAAATAACTTTATATTATTATAATAGCACATAATAGCACATAATATATCATTAACTATCATTTTTTTTCAAACTCGACGTTTTTTGCTAAAATGAAGTTAATATAGTGATAAAATGAAGTAATTGAAGATGTCATATATCGTCGCCAATATCGTTACAATTTCTTGTATCTTAGCCACATGTTGGCATTAACGCCCAATTTTTACACGTTTTATAAACAGATGTGCATATATAAAAATGTGATAATGATGCAAGAAATTGTATAAAATAAAACGGTGACTTAAACCAAATAATCTACTTACTTGTTTAATTAACGATATAAATAAATTGGACTGTATTTTTCATTTGAAATGATATATGTATAATTAAAACAAGCATACTATAAAAATATAAAATACACAGAAAAAACAATATATAATACCAAGTTATAAATCAATAAAAATATGTAAACAGATAACTTCCACATGTACACCTCATACCCACGACGCGGTAGTGAAATCAATACTCAACCTACAAAATCTAGTAAAAGCTTCCATATTATATTTCACCTAAATTATAATATACTGCACTAAATACAAAAATCTCTAATATTATTGGTACATTTTTTTACATTTACATATCGTCGCCAATATTGCAGGAACACGTATCTTGATTTTTTGGTTTTAGTCACTGGTGTGTGGTGTAAAAATGGTGTAAAACAAATACTTATGTTACGTATAAACGTCATGATCACTAAGCATATGACAGGATGGTCACCATTTTTGTTATCACTCAGCTTTAACTTCAATACACCTCCATCTTTGTATTCATATATTTTATTCTCATCAATATTCTATAGTTTCAATATCGGGGCTAGTTTCAAGTTAAAGAATATTCCATAAGATTTTTTTGCCACCTGACAGTGGCTTTATATCCTCACCAGCACCATAGATACTACCCGACTTCAATACTTTATAGTTTTAGTGGTTGAGAGAAGAAACAAGCAGTATTTAAATTGTTCAGAGGCATCTGTAGAACCTATTTCAGCCAGTTTCAGCGTCACCGAATGATTTTTTACCCCACAAATAGCTCTCTGATCCATTCTTTTATCACCGAAAAACATCATTGAAAAAAATCATTCACCTTTCATGGATTCTCTCATACCAATCTATCGAAAGTCGATTTGTTTAATAAAAGTTAAGTCGGAAGTTGGCTGCGAATTAATTTCACTGAGTGTTCTGACTTCTCTACCGATCGGCGACCACTTGTTCTGGGTACACTTTAACATTTTATTTCCGCAATTTACATGTTGATTTTTATTCAACGTTCTATATAGATACCTATATAAGTAAATAGCTATTTACTTACTGTGTTAGAAAGCAGTATCCCTATTTATAATATACATATAACATAATACATACTGTAGTAATGTAATGTAATATAATGCTCGTACTTATGTATTGTTTTAGATTCATCCTTATGCACAATGTCGCTATTAATTAAACAAATAATTGTCATCTTTAAATTCATTGCTATACTGAAAAAAAAAATTCAATGATTTTTTAAATTTTAATATCCACTCTAAAAGTGTAGCACATAAATCTGAACAGTGTGAAGATGTCCACTCAAAAAAACAGTACGTACACTGTGTTTAGTTTTAACAGTTTTTTACGAAAAACGGTCATTAGTCAATTGATTAAGTCATTAAAAATCTAAATTTACTTGTCTAGATTTTTTTTTATTCTTACAGATATCGAATTCAAACTCAATACTTCCATCACTTAAGTGCGTACGTTTATCTCTTAGCCAGCGGATGACTTTTTTTTAAAATACTGCAAAACATTATTTCATTGATTTACATGAAAATATCACAACCAACGAGATCTATTTCAACAAAGTTTTATAAAAGAGTTTAGTTAAAACAGTAATCATGTACAATCTAGTGCAGGGTTTCCCAAATTTTTTCTGCAATGGAACACTTCGCAATCGCGGAAAATTTAACGGAACACTAAGTTTATTTTTTTAGGTTGACTAATTCCTACTAGTAATAAGATTTTTAAATGTCCTTCAGTGTATAAAACCTTTCCAAATTGTCGAGAAACACCTATTCAGGTTCAGCGGAACACTGGTGTTCTGCGGAACATAGTTTGGGAAACCCTGATGTGTAGCTAAAGTCTTTGGAAGCTGGTTTTGGGACAATTCCGATAATTTAATAGCGTACCACGTTCGTTACGCTTTGATATATGCCCACACAACGCGTGTAGAGAATAAGCGATATATAATTTAAAAAATCTATTTAACAACTGAATAAGTTTTAACGTGTATACATAAAATCATTTACAGCCAAAAAATCTTTTGTAAGTAAATATTTTTATCGAAACTTTTACGTATGAGACGCTTCAATAAAAGGGTTTTCCTGATGCCATATACACCATACAAATAAATTACCCAATGAAATAAAAAATGGGCTTGGGGAAAATCAGATATTTTTAAGCTAGAAGTCTTAACTATCAATTAATGCTATTGTAATAATGTTGTAATTTCCAATGATTTCCAATTTAAATCAAAAATGATTCAGCTATTATAAATAATTTCTTTTTCCACACATACTTTCTAAATGTAGAACAACCTAACGTAACTTATTACTCAACAAAGTTTTTGATTTGATGCGTCGTTTTTGAATTATTTTGTAAAAACTAAAAAATGCTCCATTTTTGGCTACCTTTATCTACCTAGCTAATTAAGCTCACCTCGGTGGAGGGGTAAAACTTAGGATAATCATACTGGGCTATACCTGAACCGATTAAAAACATAAAACTTTTACCTTGAATTAATATTCGTTTTCGTACTTTTTTGATCCTCAGCAACTGAACTGGCCTACATGGAAAAAATGGAGAACAATATCTATTTTAATCAAATTTACTCGTTCTATCAAAAAATAACTCGGACTGATTTATAAATTCAATAATATTTTAACCTAACTACAATTGATTCATTATTATTGGCGTCAAAATTTTGTCCTATTCATATTGATGTATCCATACAATACTAAATTATATAGTGACGTTTACCATTTTGATCAAAAATTCCACGTGCCGACGTGTGTAGTTTTTGAACCGAAAAAAGACGAATCTCTTTTAAATCCCCGGGGATGCGACACAAAGGAGTGTGGACTTTGATGTAATGACGTCCCCCAAACCTTGACAAAGGATATTTCACGACAACACATTTCGTCACCGAAAAATGGATACTTACCAGATCACCCCTGGTGAATTGACAAATGTTTTTACAGTCCAGAATGATGCTACTTAAAATGCAGTGCAGGGCTGTGACAATTATGTTTATTTTTCTTTCTTATTTAATCATTTGACTTCTAATCAACGATATATAGTCGTTTATGATATCAGTAAGAAACACTAAGATCAATCATGTTGTACACATTGCGTCTAGATTTTTTTCATACGAAATGAAGGAAATATTATGTACTGTTTTCACCATGCACGCTTCAAACGAAGATCACGTAGATTGCTTCGAAAGTGGTGTATATGAATACATGTCTTCATAGATTATTTTTCACGAAAATCGGTTATCAGACAATTCCTCAACTCAATTAGCACCCATTCCTGCATTTTCAAATGTTTGACAATTCAACACATGTTGGAATCAAACCCACATTCTCTAGATGCAAGGCGGGCACAAAAACAATTGCTTCTCTTCCAATCTTTCAAGCAACTTTTACATATTTATAAAACTCTAGCTATACTATAATTACGTAAATCAAGTATAAAATGTCTTTTAA